>JAECUM010008809.1:0-69560 GCA_016617855.1 Megalonaias nervosa | reverse complement strand
ATTTTTAAAATATGTTAACACAAGTACTGCTATGCAAAATAAGAATTCGATGCGTTCTAAGATCTGGTATTCAACATTACCAACACAAAAATTAGCGGATCCGCCAATATGTGGTCGAGAAGTACTCGCTGTACTGATGCTGTATCAAAATCAACAACACCACCTCATAAAGTCATGCATGAATATACTACGTTGTCACACTTAAACAGATATCAGTAAATATAATGGTAGATATTTATGGAAGATCTTCTCGCAAAGCTCAGCAGCAAGTCGATTTATCTAAATATGCAACTCTTGATCAGCTCAGAAATGAAATCAATGATTTATTAAATATCACAAGTGTGGATCAAAATGAAGTCGTTGTTTTTCAGGATAAACAAGGACGATTAAAAACGAGTAATATACAATTGTTAGATGTTCTTATACGAATTCCCACCGCGGTTATTAATAATATCGTTACTTTTGCTGATCAAGGTAAAATACAAGATTCCTGTAAGTCAGTTAACGATTTTATCAAGCGAGCTGGTAATTCATTCACGGACAACATTATTATGAATCGAAATAAAATTATAGACCTTGGAAACCCAGCCGCAGATACAGATGCAGCAACAAATAAATACGTCGACGATCAAGAATCTAAGTACGTATTAGTCAACGGTGGTATAATGCGTGCATTTCTCAATATGAATAATAATGGTATTAATAATCTTAGAACACCAGAATCAGATTTCGACGCTGCAACGAAGAAATATGTAGACGATAAGGAAATTCCTGTGACAACTTCGTTAGCTACAATCAATGATGAAATGACTACACTCAATGCTAATTTTACTAATCACGTACAAACTTTCTTAAACTTTCGTAGAAACATAAACAGATCTATTAATGATTTTTTTGGAAGTCCACCAACTGTTGATATCAAACTCTCCGACATTAATATGAAACTCAACGACATTATTAACGGAATACCTAATATTGTTCAAAAAACTAATCTGATTAAAATTCCACACGGACAAATTAAAAATATCGTGTACACAGCAGCATCAGGATCATCAACATGGACACCGCGCGATAACACTCTCGAACATACCGCAGAAGTAACTGGGTTATACAGGCTATCTGTGTACGGTTTGGAAATTACTGCGGCCACTTCATCATCACCGAATGTACATTATAATCCTTTACTGGTGATGCTATTCAAGGACATCAAAGAAACGTTTACGTTGACATCAACGGAAATACCCCCGAGACGTTACTGGTGATGTCTGGAATTCGTAGCTGAAACTGTTTAATTACTTAATTAAATGACGTTGTCATTGTATAATGAATCAAGTGACGGAGTCACTTATCGACGTTCAACGTCACAGATACGCTCAAGTATGTGAGTGTCAAACCAAACTAAAAAACATCATCGACGATTATACAGTAAAAGTAAAAAAATATCGCAGACGTATGGTTGTTATTGATATAATTGTTTACTCAGTTTCCGCTGTTGTTGCTGGAACCGGATTATTATTATCAACAATAACAATGACAGCACCTACAGTTGTAACAATTGTCGTTTCAACTTCAACGATTATAGCAGGCATTCTTAGTATTATCGCTAAGAAGATATCTACGTGTACAAATGATAAATTACACGATTGCATAATAAAACTACACACAGCAACAACATCTTATTCTAAACTATCATCGTATCTTTCTGCGTACCTCAGCGATGGTAAAATATCTGATGAGGAGTTCGCAACGATAATGAAAACCTACGATGAAGCATTTAGAATGGAACGCAACGCGTTCTCTAGCGATTCTAGTGATAAAGTAACTTGTGATAAGAGGGAAGATTAAATTCCCGAGAGAACGCAATGCGTTCTATTAAAATAATAATTAAATAACGGAGTATTTTAAATAATGTCAGCGTTAGAACTATTACAACAAATCGTCACTAATACAACGCCGTCAAAAACTACTATGATATCATTAAGTTCGACCAATCCTGAATTTAGCGTTAACTTTCCAACTGCAATTCCAGCAAGTGAAATAGCATTAGCACAATTACGAGTTTATAATAGCTGGCCAAATATCAGGTCAAAATCATTTGGTGGACTACCAGCAAACAATTCACTTGTATTTGCGAATAAGAATAAACCTGATGAAACTCCTGATTGGCAAGTTGTTGGAATTTCAACGGACAGTTATCAAATAGAACAGATTAATGATGAGTTCCAACGCAGAATTAAATCTCTCACAGGAAAAGAATCCAAAAGAGCAACCACTTTTTACGAACCAACATTATCAGCGGCGATTGAAATAAATTCCCCTGATTATGTTGTAGATATTTATCAAAGTTCGATCAGATCTGTGTTAGGATGGCCTGATGTTCCTCCAGACCAAAAGTCAAATGGAATTCCAGAACCAACCAAAAATGAATTTCAAACAGGAGAAAATTTTTTTTATAAAACTTCCAGAATATCGAAGTAAAAATGAATGGAGTTTTTCAGGATTTGAATTTGATCCAAACAACGATCCATATTCTTTACTGATTTTGACGGTCAAAGGATCCCCAAGCTGACTAGATCATCATTTAATGTTATCATCGTAGACGCCAGGACGCGGACTACTAGAGAGATTGTTGATGAAGAATATTTAAAAAAAAAACTTTTTAATGTTCTTAAGCCTGAATACGATAAAACACTTAATGATTTAAGAAGTTTATTTATTTCATTATCACAACATTATGACGATGGTGTAAAAAATCAGATAATCGAAACAATAAAACATTTAAATGGGATCTTATTTGATTTATACATCGCCAATCGAAGTATTATAAACATTGCGACTAAACTCGATGGAAATTTTTACGCAGGTCCAAAACAAAAACAATTATTTCTTGATCATTAGAAAATAACAGAAAAAGATTTACAAACATTTATAATACCAGATTTAAATAACGCTGAAATAAAAAAAAACACAACTCAACGTTGTCATTGATGAATATTTCCCTAAAGTATTTGCAACGTGGATAAAAATAGCCCCACCACCGGTTATTCTTAAACATAATAACGATCCATACGGTGGAGGCCGTCATATCTCACCTGGTATTGTTAATATAACATCAACGATCGCAGTCAATCTAGTATGTGATGTAATTGATGGCAGCTATCAAGTAGATCTTTCAAAAAGTGGCACTGCTGAGCAGGGGTATATATTATATTCATTCAGTCCTCAAGCGCCACCCGGGTGGTTAATTGTATCTGAACCAATTAACCCCGTTTATCTACGTGTACATAATCCGTTATTATCGAGGATACATTTCAAACTTACAGACCAAATAGGACGTATTTTGGATTTGCAGAGTGAAGTTTTAAGTATTAATCTGTATGTGAGATCATAGAGCGTTATATCGCAAAACAAAAAAATAAATAAAAAATATCTGTTTTATCCTTGATTGAGGGAAGTCCTCATTTCATAAATAAAATAATAATTGTGTACTTCCCTCAATCAATCAAGGATAAATATTAAGATGTTTATAAACAAACATAAATGAATACCGTTGCAGCGCATTTTATAACGAACCTTTAGATTTAAAAAAATGTCCGAATCTAACTCGGATCAGAATAATTTTTTTTTACTAGGTAAATCGTAATTATCAGAATAAAATATTATAAGTAAATAACCTGTATACTAGTTTGCCAGGGATTTTGTTTAGCCATTATCACATTAACTCCACCTTCACTTTCATTTTCACAATGCTCTCTTAACTGTCTTATACGAAAGTTCATAATCTTTTTCTGTTCGTATTCATGAGATAATTCTAACTTAATTTTGTCAATAGCGTTTGAGAGAGGTACAAACAGCTTTACCTGATTATCTGTAACTGTTGCCAGCGACTGTCACATTGCCTGCTGGATAAACTTCATGAATTTATAATCAGATGGCAAAGTGTACCTGTTCTCTAAATTCCGTTGTTCTAATGATTCAAAGTCGGACAGAATTTTTTCAGGATTAAGATTATCAGATATATTTATACCGTTATGTTGTAATATTTTAATCGCAGAAATAATAACATTAATGTTTTCGGAATTCATTATATTATAGTGTTTGTTTAATATAAAAATAAAATCAGAATAATATTAATAAAATAAAAATAATAGTCCCTAAGGACTGTTTCAAGATGGTTATATACATATGATTATGATTATATACATATGATTATATACATATGATTATATACATATTATTATATACATATTATTATGATTATATACATATTATTATATACATATTATTATGATTATATACATATGATTATGATTATGATTATATACATATGATTATGATTATATCTTAATTAAGGACAGCACAAAACACAGAATCTTAATTACAGTAGCGTATTTACAGCAAGCATATTTACAGCAAAGTTTAACCCCATGTGAAACCCCTAGGTTGCCAAAGGACATCCTAGCAGGCTCAGAGGTTATACATAAACTTATCTTATGGACGCAGACGCATAAACACCCCCCCAGCGAATTCCTAATCGAAACGAAATACTAGAAATTCAGAGGGCTGTCTAGGCATTGCGATTTCATGTAACCCCTTAAATTAAGCAAGCGTATTTACAGTAACAGTATTTACAATAACGTATTTACATATATTTATAGGGACAGCACAGTTACATATAAACTTAATTCTAAGAACTTTAACTCTAGGACAACACAGTTACATGTAAACTTAATTCTAAGAACTTTAACTCTAGGACAACACAGTTACATATAAACTTAATTCTAAGAACTTTAACTCTAGGACAACACAGTTACATATAAACTTATCTTAAAGACAATACTACGGGCCTTCTCTACGTTCAATAGAAATTTTTGCACACTCCCCCATCATAATCACCCAGGGAGTGCAAAATTGCACCCACCAAGTGACATGGTGGGAGAGTGTACAAATTTTCTATTGAAACGCAGAAGGGCTGGCTACGCCCCATTAAATAATAAATTTTGGCATAATATCGCCTTAATCAATCAAGGATAAAACAGATATTTTTCTTATTCTAAAGGTTTGTTATAACATGCGCTAAACCAGTTATTGATACTCACTCAATAATTCATCATCACTACACAAACGGTATTTTTCTTTGTTTTGTAATAGTAAAATTAGTTACAATGGGCTTCTTGGAAACATTAGTGTCCTATGGGACATTTAAACTGTATAAATCTCTATTGTGTTATACATGTATTTTGAAGACAAATGGATTTTGCTGCTGACTGTACACACATATCATTTTTATGAACGATATTTATGAAAAAGGAAAGATATATCAATACTTACTCAAAGCAATGCTGAAACTGATTGAGAGAGACCCTTATATCATGAATACGACGAATGAGATGTGTGATCCATTTTGACCAAAACTAACAGTATATTGCTGTCATAAGACAACTGCAACATTTACTAGGTTATGCTTGACGGAGTTGTCTCGCTTAATCATCTGATACCATAGGAACATTACATCAATGAAAAAAACGTCTGCATAAAACGTACCTAGATGAAACATAAAACTAAACAAACACACCAAACAAACTATGAAAGCAAAAAAGAGGAAAGAAAGAGATATTGGTTCATGAAGAAGGTTCTGTAGACTAACATACTGGAATCTGACTTTTCGTCCAAACCTTATTGAAAAAGCAGATCCTGTGATATTATCTGCCACGCATTTTACTGACGGTGGTACTATGTTAAAGTATTTACCAGCAGAATTAATTGACTTAAACATAATTTCTTCACCATCTGTATTTACGGATTTAACAGCCCTTGCGTATCGTACGCCGCCAGAATTTCCGGACTTACAATTTTGACTTTGTGCGACAATTCGCAAGTTATCAAGCGAGTTATCAAGTTTATTACCACTGATGTGATCTATTACAAGTCCACCTTTAATGACCCCATAAAAACATTCGTAGATGAATCTATGTGATAAATAATTTTTATTTCCATTGGTATTAAATGCAAAATATCCAGTATTATTAACACTACCGACTGGTTTCTTTAATCTACAGTGCCTAATTACACCATCACGAGATGCTTCATAATTGGTGATGATTGGATGCTTTACAAACTCATTTTGCTCCATTTATATACTAATATTATTTGTTTAAATCATTATTTTGAAAATCTAGCGAGATAATCTTCTTCGATTTTTATAGGAGATTCAGAAGATGTGTTATTTTTTTTATCGTAATATCGTTTCAGATCTCTGTATTTTTTACCACCACATTGCACACACAGTTGAGTTTTTCCTCTGACTCCAACACCACACCGCACACACGGTTTTGGTCTTAAACTACCTTGTCTAACACATTGCACATGGTAGCCGCAGAATTCGTTTACGCATGCTTTGTTACAAGGAGAAGTATATCCGATCATAAGCCAATTACATCGATTCTTTGTTTGAATCATATACAAGAGATTAAAATTCAATTTAAATACATATTTGTCTTAATTATAATAATGCAGGAATTATCCGCAATTGAACATTCTGGAGCTAGATTTGATCTTGACAGACTGCCGAAATATAAATTTAGTTTTTCTATGCAAGATCTAGCTTTAACGAATAAAGATATAACAAAACGTATCCGTGAAGCCAAAAAGGAATTTCGCGACGATGGTGCGGCTCATGTGTGGTCGACATTCAGAATTGAAAATACTGTTAATGTGATTAATGACAAACGAGGAAGAGAGATTATTGACTACCTTGTTCAGAAATATTTTATTTTAATAAAATGTATTGTAAAGACAGACGATGACACTTGGATTATTCGTGACAAACGTGATTCTGTCCACATGCAGTCAGGAAATAATATTGTTCTTAGTAAAAATTCCAGACCAGGAATACTTACTGGTATTGACAAACCATATTACGAACGAACATATCCTGTGAGTACGGTTGTGTACGCGGTATATCCGTTAAATAATAAACCTAACGTTGGGGATCTCAAACCTATGAAATTGTCATCCTTGACTTCGTCAAGGATAAATTGTGTATGTGAACGGGTTACAGAACACTTCACAAACGCGATACGCGGAAATGGTTTAACGGATTTACGACGTAAAAAAATAAATACGTGGGCAGAAACAGTTAAAGATACAGGAGCGTCTATCAGCGACGTTGCTGAGCTGGGAAAGAAATTAAAATTCTCAATAACAGTGAAGACGTTAACCGGAGAGATTTTGTACAAACCAAAATATAAATCAAGAGGAGCTTCGATAGATATTATTGATCATAACGCACATGCATGGACTGTGGCAGTAACAACATTTCCACGAGATAGAACGGTTAAATTTTATAATGGTCATGTATTCGATGCTATCAGAAATATCAGTAAAATTGACCCTGTATCTGTTTGGCTGTTTCAGAGTTCGGAATATGATTATCATGATAAGTTTGTACGGTCTAATGGTGATATTTATCGTACAGAATTTCTCCACGAAGAAATGAAAAATCTTGCATTAAAATATACCTCTGATGATATTAAGGTTAGACAATTACTTAATAACTGTTTTACCGTTCCATCAATTGCTGCTAACGCTGCTCAGGAGAAAAATTCATGGAAACCGACACGATTGGAATTTCGTGAAGATGTCCAGAAAAGTTGTGAGGAATACGGACATGGTGGATTGTGGAATACTAAATACGATTATAATGACGTTATCTCAGTTGATATGGTAGCATGTTATCCAGGAAGTTTTCTTGGATACGGAGAATGTTCTGAATACTTTAAGAGATTTGGTCATCCGACACACGAAATGACCAGAGTAGCGATAAACGGACCTTTACCAGATTTTGACTTAACCGGATTCGCCTGTATAGAGTCGTTCGAGTTTTACGGGGATCTCTATCCGATTGTTTATGCGTGGTTTGGAAGACATTTTTCAGAGCGACGTTGGGTTCCAATAGTACTAATAAAGTACATGCTTGATGCTGGAATTTTAATGTCGTTGAACGTGAGTGAAGCAATTATATCATACCGCGTGCAGAAACAAGTCTGGTTGCCAGAACCGGATGTATTTAATATTAATGATGCTAGGAGAGATTTTCCTAATCCTAAAGATGATATTGTTAAAATTACTAATAGTATACGTGAATGCAGGAGAGAAAGTGATGAGAAATTTGCAAAAGATCTCGGCAGAAAAATAATCGGTAAATTTACGCAAGGAGGATCATATGATCATAAACGAGCGTGTACAAGATTAATCATGGACGATGCTGAACTAGATTTTATAATTGCTGATACAACGGAGAAAAAACATTTATAAGTCGAAGTAATGCTTATTTATCAGACGGAACTAAATTAGGTACAATTGTGAGGTATACTGATGGCGAGTCACCGCAGTTTACTCATTTAAGATCTTCGATGCTAGCGTATGTTTCGATAAATTTATTATCGATGATAAACAGATTTCCTCGTTATGCAGTCAGAGTCGCGACAGATTCATTTTACATAAATAAAAAATATACGGATTCGTTAAAACAATTGCATATTAACAATCATGCATCATGGGGCGAATGGAGAATAAAACATGAAGATATAATTAGTTATTCTGAATCTGCCGATGTTGAAATTGCGAAAACATATTACAAGAATAATCAAATACCAGGGATGTCATCGGCACCATCTGTATGTGATCCTGTGGCTAGACATAAAACCGTTTATCTTAATGGGTGTGGTGGTTCAGGTAAAACAACACGCTCGATTGAATTATTTAATAATTGTTCTGATATGATTGTTTTGACACCGACACATAAACTCGCCAGGGAAATAAAAGAACGAGAAGTAAAATCATGTACATATCATAGTTTCTTTAGATGGTGCGGAGACGCATGGACTCCATCGCGGATGGGTGAGAAATACATTCCTAAAATTATTATCTGGGACGAGATATGCACTGTATCCCTAGAGGTATTACAAATATTTCTTGATTGGCTGTTATTAAAGAATACTGCTGTGGTGATGTGTGGCGATCATGGTCAACCACCACCTTTCATTGGATCGTCTCCACATGAGTGGCTGAAAACATTTGTAGATTATTACGAAGAAATAACTGATGACCATAGAGCTATTGATAAATCCCTAAAAGAGTTTAAAAAGTTAATAAGATTACAGCCAGATAAAATACAGTGTGAAATAATGCGTAAAGTAATTCCAGAAACTTCTATGAATGATTTGTGGACTTTATGGAGACCTGCTGATTTGATAGTTGCAAGTAGAAAAATAGTTCGCGATACACTTCAACAACAATTATTTACGTTACATAAAGAAAATTTTTCAAATCTACCGGTACCTTTGTGTTATCGCCCGGCAGATACTCGACGACAGAATGTTGATGTTGAGATTCCTGGTGGTGGAATACAAAATCTTGTATTAAATGATATTGTTTTAGTTGTTGTTGATGTTGTTGAGAGCGCGTTAAGTATGGATAAATCGCCGTGGACGTTAGGATACGCCATAACGATTCACTCGTCACAGGGATTAACTATTACCGATACAAATATTTGGATTGTCGATGATCGTATTGAGTGGTCAAATTTAGTTTATCTTGCAGTGTCTCGAGTCAGAAGAATATCTCAACTGCGCCGGGTTAAGCAGCAGGGAGGGTGAACAGACAACTTTGTACGAGACCTTATTTTACAAAAATAAAGGTTCCTACAGGGGCTGAAAAATAAGGTCAATAATGATAAACCGAACCCTCCTAACAATATTATTACCGTATAGTTTGAAAAAACGGATAATAAATCATTTTAGTTAGCTCATTTTTGTTACTATTTTTGACATTTGTTATAGTGCGTGTAGTTTACTCGGTAGGTCACTCAATTTTTGTCATTCACCCTCCCTGCTGCTATAATTAAATAATTATTATAAATATTATTAATATGGTTGTCATCGGAGAACCTCATTCAGACAGATTAGCACGAGAAAGACTAGAAGCAATTAGAAAATATTTACCTGTTCGTGATGCTGTCAAGCAACAATTACAAGAACGACAAGAATCTCATGTTGAATTTGAGGAGGATACAAAACAATTATTTAAACCTATCACTGAGACCACTAAAGGTATTCAACCTGTGTTAGAGAAAACCTCTGAAGAAACTGGAAAAATAGCAAAAAGAACAAAACAGACAAAAAAGATTCTTAGAGAACTTCCAGCCGAAATAGCTGGTGCGATGCCAGTCCCGGAAATACCTGAAGATGCAGACCAGGTAGAAGAAGGTGCTGAAGCACTAGCCCCTGAACCAAAATCAACAGTTAAATTGATAGATAAATTTAATGAAGAAATTGTTGAGGTAATTAATGAACTTAAAATAAAACAATTAGCTAAATTTGCTTTTGATAGTTTTAGTCAAAGAGGTAAATTAATGAAATCTGAATACGCTAAAGAGATTAGAAATCGTGAACAATGGCAAAAATCATTATATCGCATAAAAATGAATGTTGAACAAACTAGAGTTGATGATCCACTATATCAGGATTATGTTAGTGAAATTAATAAATTAATCAAATTAGAAAAGGAGAAAAAACAAAGTAAAAAACCTTCAAAACAAATAGCACCAAAACCATCTGAGCAATCATTTCGTGATTATCCAGGATCACCAAAATCACGAATACCAGTTATATCTCCTACACCAAAGAAAATAACATCATCGAAACCAAGTGAAGAGGAAGAAGAAGAATTTCAAGACGCTCCCGGTGTAATTGGAAGTGGTTTAGGAAGTGGTCTTATTACTTGTCCCAATAATATCCTTGCTGATGTCGATCGATTAGAAATCCTCATTGGAGGAAAACGAGCTGGTAATAATTCTCCAGAAATCATTAATGAAGCAGCTGATATTTGCAGACGATTATTTACCGGTGGTATCATGGACGTTGATGTTTATCAGTCTCTTATTAATGAAATTGCCGATGACTACTACAGCGACTGAGTATGTAATTAAATATAATAACTATAATAAAATGATCGTACATAGTACTCAACGTGGATCAACTATGGTCAGGGTAATAAATTCACGATTACCAGTATACAAAACGACATACGGAAATGGACTAGGTGATGTTGTTCAGGGTCTATTTAGAAGGATAGCCCCAAAAGCAATACCGATTGCAAAGCAACTGGGAATGAAAGCTATTGATGTTGTTCGTGAAAAAGGTATTGGTGCTGTTGGTAATATTGCTGGTGAAGCATTTTCAGCGATTAAAGATAGATTAACACGATTAATACGCAGACCTGCTGTCCGACCTCAACCAGTAAAATTACCTAGTACAGAAGTAATGCCTGCAAATGTCAGTAAAATAATAAATCAAGTTGCTAATCAAAAACTAGCAGAGTTGGTTGATGTGCCTTTATCAGAAAAAGAAAAAAATATAACCTCTAGTCTGATAGCAGGAAGTGGTCTCACTTCCCGAAGTGGTCTCACTTCCCGAAGTAATCTTCGTTTTAGACGATAATAAATATAATAAAGATGTTTAAACGTATATCTGATTCCGCATTTGACATGGACGCACCAGTACTTAAAGATGAGTCTGTGCGTGATTATCAATATTATTCTTATGACGCTCGAATTCCAGATCAGCGTGGACGAATCGAACTACAGGTTCAGGATACAAGTAGATATTTCTTACCCGCTGAAGCATTTATTGAAGTCGAAGGTGAAATTTTAAATATTGCTAATCCTGCAGCACCAGTAGCATATGGAGACGATGTTAATGTCGGTTTTGTTAATAATGGTATTATGGCATTATTTGACAGTGCAACGTACATGATTGACGGAAAAAATATTGAATCTATTCAGAAGGACGTCGACGTTGCAACAACAATACTTGGTCTTGCAAGATACAGTGACGATTATTCAAGATCAGCTGGTCCATCAATGATGTTTGCAAAAGATACAACTGATTCTCCAGAGTATCGACAGTATGAAATAGGACAACCAAGAAATTTTGCTAGAAACGCCAATGTGGATGTACAAAGTATGATTATTAATGTAGATCCAGATTTCAACTTAGGATTTAGATCACGTCGAGCAATGTTGCGTGGTGGAAGAAGATCATTTTCATGTGTGATTCCACTATCACATATATTTGGATTTTGTAGAAATGTCAGAAAAGTCATTTTCGGATCTAAGCATACAGTTGTACTTGTACGAAAAGCAACTGACAACGATGCATTATGGAGACTCGCTGGTGATGCTGGCAAAGTAATTCTTACAAAACTTTCATTGTGGATGCCGGTGATGACCCCATCAATAACTGAAGAAGATCGTCTACTCTCTTTTATGAATCAAGGTGGTAAATCAGCATTATCGTGGTTAACAATGACCACAGATGCTATCCAGAGTAATATTAATGGTTTATTTACGTGGCAAATAGCATCACAACAGGGTGTTTCTGCACCACGACATATATTTATTGCATTTCAAGATGCTGCACGGGTGGATGATCAAACACGTAGTATTATGATATTTGATAATCTTGGTGTTTCCGAAGTTTCTCTAAGAATAAATGGACATCAAGAACCATCCGAAGATATTTTACTGAATTTTGAACAAAATCATGTAGCACGTGTATATCACCGTCTAATGACGTTCATGGGGCGTGATCAAAATGTTGATACTGGTTTACAAATATCACAATTGGATTTTACAACCTTATACCTAATTTATTATTTTTCGCTCGAACATTTAGATTTAACCAGACAGTCAGTAGTCGATATACATTTTCGAGCTCGTGTGACAATAGGAGCTGTTGCCAATTACAGAGCAATTGCTGTCATACTCAGCGATAAATCAATATTACTTGAAGGTGCTGGTGGACGAATGAGAGTCGTTGATGCTCCAGTAGAAAACATGTAATTAGATTATTTATGAATATTATAATGTCGTATAATAATGTTAGTGTTAGTCTGACTCCTGGTCAGATTAAAAGGATACAATCAGCATCAAAAAATAATTGTGGATTAAAAATATTGCTAAAGAAAGATCAGATGAGCGGCTCAAATAAATTATCTCTTACAGAACGTCAGCTCGGACATTTTAATGAAGCCAAAAAATCAAATAAAGGTACAAAACTTAATCTTTCTGCGGGTGCCATTAAAGATATCATTAAGACGGGTGGTATATTTCCACTTCTTGCTGCTATACCAGCATTAATTGCCGCTGCAGCCCCAGCTGTTGCAAAGGCAGCTGCATTAGGTGCTGTTGGAACTGCTGCTGGAATGGCATTAAAGAAAGCAACCGGACAGGGAATAAAACGAACACCAAAAAAAAAGGGAAGGGGTCTAAGATTACCAGGGACCCCACACTGGTACGGAAAAGGCCTAAGATTACCAGGGACAATTTACTGATATCTCCTATGTCCAATTTTGATTTACTAGATGCTGCTAAAAAATTAAAAATAAAAATTTTTAGAGGAGTTTTCATGCGCGATCAATTACCAAAACAACCAAATAATATTGAAACAGGTATTATTAATCTCGATGAAAATTCTGGTCCAGGCACGCATTGGGTCGGATATGCAATTGATCCACGTGGAATTATTTATTTTGATTCATATGGACTAGCTCCACCAAAAGAATTCTTAAAGCATATTAGTTGCTATCAAAGTATTCCAATATGGTATTCAACATTACCTACACAAACATTAACCGATCCACCAATATGTGGTCGAGAAGTACTTAACGTACTTGATGCTATATCAAAATCAACAAAACCACCCCACAAAGTTGTACATGAATATACTACGACGTCGTATTTAAACAGACATTAGTAAATATAATGGTGGATATTTATGGAAGATCTTCTCGTGGTAAAGGTCATCAGCAGGCTGATTTATCTAAGTATGCAACTCTTGATCAACTCAGAAATGAAATTGATGATTTATTAAATCTCGCAAGTGTGGATCAAAACGAAATAGTTGTTTTTCAGGATAAAGAAGGACGATTAAAAACTAGTAATATACAACTACCAGATGTACTTATACGAGTTCCCACCGCGGCTGTTAATAATATAGTTACTTTCTCTGATCAGGGTAAAATACAAGATTCTGGTACATCAGTCGGTGATTATATTAAGAAAGTTGGTGATTCATTTACAGGTAGCATTATTATGAATCAAAATAAAATTACAGATCTTGGAAATCCAACCGCAGATGCAGACGCCGCAACAAAGAAATATGTCGATGATCAAGAATCTAAGTACGTATTGACCAACCGCGGTATAATGCGTGCATTTCTCGACATGAATAATAATGGCATTAATAATCTTAGAACACCAGAATATAATTTTGATGCTGCGACGAAGAAATACGTTGATGATAAGGAAATTCCTATTTCAACTTCGTTAAAAACAATCGGTGATGAAATTACTACACTTAGTGCTACTTTTTCCAAACATGTAGAAACGTTCTTAAATTTTCGTAGAAATGTAAACAAACCCATTAAAGAATTTTTTGGGGAACAACCAACCGTTGAAATAAAACTAGCTGACGTTAACACGAAACTCAACGACATTGTCAGTGGAATACCTAATATTGTTCAAAAACTAATCTGATTAAAATTCCACACGGACAAATTAAAAATATCGTATACACAGTAGCATCAGGACCATCAACATGGGCACCACAAAATAATACTATCAAATATACCGCAGAAATTACTGGTATTTACAGGCTGTCCGTATTTAGTGATGAAAGATTTGCTATAATTAACAGATATATATTGCGTCATTCAACTGATTCTCTCTCTGGAGTTGTATCTATATTGTTAAGAAAAGATGTTGAAGAAATATTTATACTGAGAATATATGACAAAGCAATAAACTCAGAGCCTTATTGGTGGCATATGGAATTTGTGGTTGAAACACCACAATTAATCACTTAATATAATAATAATGGATCAACCTCAGTCTCGCATTGACGTTCAACTTTACAGATGCAATCAAGTATGTGAACGTCTGACTAAACTAAATAATTTTATCGACTATTATAACACGAAAATAAAAAAATACAAAAGACGTATAGTTGTTATCGATGTAGTTGTTTACTCGGTTTCTGCTGTTATTACTGGAACAGGATTATTATTATCAACATTGACGATGACAGCACCTACTATTATAACCATTATTGTTTCAGCATCAACAACTATTGCTGGTGTTCTAGGTATTATAACCAAAAAGATACATACTTGTACAAATGCTAAATTGCACGATTATATGATTAAATTACACACAGTGGTAGAGGCATGTTCTAAATTATCTTTATATATTTCTTCGTGTGTCAGTGATGGCGAAATATCTGATACTGAATTCGCGATGATGATGAAAACTTATGATGATGCTTTTAAGGTGATCGCAAATGATTTTAATGAATTAAATAACAACAATAATAATAATGACAGACAGGGAATTACTTCAGCAGATCGTCACTAATACAACTCCGTAAAAAACTACGATGATATCGTTAAGTTCGACCAATCCTGAGTTTAGTGTCAATTTTCCAACCGCAATTCCTGCAAAAGAAATAGCATTAGCACAATTGCGAGTTTATTATAGTTGGCCCAATATTAGATCAAAACCATTTGGTGGACTACAGACAAATAATTCATTAATATTTGCTAATAAGAATAAACCTGATGGAACTCCTGATTGGCAAATAATTTCTATTCCAACGGGCAGTTATCAAATAGAGCAGATTAATGATGAGTTTCAGCGCAGAATTAAATCTATTACAGGAAAAGAATCAAAAATAGCAATTACTGTCTACGAACCAACATTATCTGCGGTTATTGAAATAAATTCCCCTGATTACTCCGTAGATATTTATCAAAGTTCGATTAGATCAGTATTAGGTTGGCCTGAATATCCACCGGTTTATCAAGCACCACCAGAACCACAGAGATCTGATTTTGTCATAGATGTTAAAAAATTTATAAAACCTCCAGAATATCGAACAGAAATAAATACTTACCCATGGCGACGATATTTTGGTGATGGAGTTGTACATTATATAGATAAAACAGAAACCCATTTTACAAAAATAGTTGATGGTAAAAAAGGTAAAATAATAGTACTTGATATTGATGAAATAAATTCATATGCTAATACAATTAAGTCTGAACACGGACGTATACTTGATTATCTAAGAAATTTATTTTCCAGCATTAGCACTTCCTACAACGATGACTTAAAAAATCAAATAATTGAAGTAATACAACATTTGAATCAAATTGCTTCAGACCTAGATTTCATGAATGATATTATTGTTAACAGAGAAAAAAAATTAGTGAACATAACAGCAGATAGACGATATAAAGAGTTATATATAGTTAATGAAGACAGTCCACCTCGAGGTGTTAGACCAAATCTTCTGTTCACAACAATATTTCTAAAACATTTCGGAATTACGCGAGAACAACTATCAACATTTATAATTCCTGGATTTAACTCTGAAGAGCTAAGGAAATCAGTTAATGATCTTATTGATGAACAATTTAAAAGAATATGTGATTCATGGAAAAAATTAATACCTACACCAACTATTCTTAAATATAATAATGATCCACACGGTGGAGGTCGCCATATCTCACCTGGTATTGTTAATATAACAACAACAATTGCAGTCAATCTGGCATGTGACGTAATTGATGACAGTTATCAAGTAGATCTTTCAAAATCTAATCACCGCAGTGGCACTGCGGAACAGGGGTATATACTATATTCATTTAGCCCTAAAGACCCCCCCCCGGTTGGTTAATTGTGTCTGAACCAATTAACCCCGTGTACCTGAGAGTTCATAATCCATTTCTGACAAGAATAAATTTCAAACTCACTGACCAGGCAGGAAACATTTTGGATCTAAGACAAGAATCTCTTAATATTAATTTGTATATACGCTCGTAGAGCGTCTGATTAAATATTTCCTAATATAATAAGGGAAAAAATAATTGCTGATTCTGGCAGAAATCTGAAAATATTATTATTTTATTATTTTTTTCTGCTAGATTTCTGAAATCTGTGAAAAATCTGTTAGATTTTCTGAAATTATTATTATTTTTCTGTGGAAATCTGTGAAAAATCTGTAAATATTATTATTTTGTTATTTTTTCTGTGAAAATTCATCAGAAAATGAAATCCACCGGGTATAATTACACGACTAAATTATAAAATTCATCAGAAATTGAAATCCGTCGGGTATATATACACGACTAAATTATAAAATTCATCAGAAATTGAAATCTGCCGGGTATAATTACCCGACTGATTAACAAAATCTGTGGAATATCTAACAGATTTTCTGAAAACTGTCAGAAAATATTATTATTATTATTATTATTTGTAGATTTTGTTAATTTTATCTATAATATTTGTAAATGAGGCCTGACAAAATCATGAAATCTGTGGAAAATCCGTTAGATTTTCAGAAATTATTATTAATATTATTATTTTGTAGAAATCTGAAATCTGTTAGAAATTATTATTTTATTATTTTTTCTGTGGAAAATATATTAGATTTTCTGAAATCTGTTAGAAATTATTATTAATATTATTATTTGTAGAAATCTGAAATCTGTTAGATTTTTTGAAAACTGTCAGAAATTATTATTAATATTATTATTTGTAGAAATCTGAAATCTGTTAGAAATTATTATTTTATTATTTTTTCTGTGGAAAATATATTAGATTTTCTGAAATCTGCTAGATTTCTGAAATCTGACAGAAAATTAAAATTTATTGGGTTTAATTGTCCGACTGAATCATGAAATTCATCAAAAAACTGTCAGAAATTATTAATATTATTATTATTTTATTATTTTTCTGTGAAAAATCTATTAGATTTTCTGAAATCTACCATCTGAAATCTGAAATCTGTTATAAATTGTTATTAATATTATTATTTGTAATAATCTGCCATCTGAAATCTGACAGAAAATTAAAATTTATTGGGGTTAACTACATAATAATTTTAAAACGTCTATATGTATGAATCGGAAAATGGCTCAGTGGTATAGTTGTTGCAACTATGATACTGACGACCGTGGTTCGATTCCTATGGCTGACGAGTGTTGACAGTATTCGGAACGATGCTATTTTATTTTAAAGAAATAATTATTATATATGAACCAAGAAAATATATATAATATTATTTCTGCTATTAAAAAATTAAAGCATAACGGAATAAATATATCTGATAATCTCGATCCTGAAAAAATATTATGCGATTATGAAATATTAAAACAAAAAAAAACTGACAATAAATACACATTACCATCCAATTATAAATTTGTAAAATCAATTTATCAGTCTATGTTAGAATCATTGGCAATGGTAAATGAAAAACAGGTAAAACTATTTGCGCCTCTTGCACGTTCGATCGAAAATATTAGATCCGAACTATCTCGTGAATACGAGAAAAAGAAGATCGTGGATAATCGTGTAATGCAATTGAGAAAAATTATGTTATTTGATTCTGTCAAAAGTGAAAGTGACACCGAGAGCAGCGACGGTGAAGGTAAAATATAAAATCGAACTATATACAATTTATTTATTAAGAGTACAGAATTAGATATATTCAAATATTATCCACTGATCGTATTTGAATGAATATGCTGATCTAGTAATATTATCTGCAATACGTTTTACTGAACGACTGCAAATACCAAAATATCTGGCAGCCGCATTCATTGATGGGAAAGTTATTTCCTGTTCTGTCTGTATATTTATGGATATGACCGACCTCGGGATCTTGGGATATTTTCCAGTATTTCCACGTGTATTATTCTGACTCTGTGTAATAGCCTGCAGGTTAGATAACCGATTATTTTTGGGATCTCCATCAATGTGATCAACTACAAATCCATCTTTGATGACTCCAAAATAACATTCGTAGATGAATCTACTTGATAAGTATCTTTTTCTAGCAACATTAAATCTAAAATAACCTCTATTATCAACAGTACCGACTGGTTTCTTTAATTTGCAGTGTCTGATTACACCATCTCGGGATGTTTCATAATTTGTATATACTGGATGTTTCACAAATTCGTATTTATTACGAAATGCTTTTTTTCTTAATTCTCTTATAATATCGTTGTCGATCATTTCATCATAAGTCTGATTTGTCTGAGTCATTTTATATAATAATATTATTTGTCTAAATCATTATTTTGAAATCTGACCAGATAATCTTCTTCTGTCTTTATAGGAGAGTCAGTATTATTTTTTTTGTCATAATATCGTTTTAATTCCCTGTATTTTTTTCCGCCACATTTTAGACACAATTGAGTTTTTCCTCTGACTCCAACACCACACTGAATACACGGTATTGGCCCTGTACTTCCATTTTTGATACTTTGTGCATGATATCCGCAGTATTTGTTCACGCACGGTTTATTACAAAGAGAAATATATCCAATTCTGAGCCAAACACATTTGTTCTTTGTTTCAAACATTATATATATACTAAAATTTTAATTTAAATACTTGTCTTAATTATATGGAGGAATTATCGGCAATTGAACCTCAGATATCCAGATTTGATCTTGACAGATTATCAGAATATATATTTAGTACTTTGATGCAAGATCTGGCATTAACGGATGAGGATATAATCGAACGTATTCGTGAAGCAAAAAATGAATTTCGTGACGATGGTGCTGCTCATGTATGGTCAACATTCAGAGTCGGAAATGTTACTAATATGATGAATGACAAACGAGGAAAGGTAATTATTAATCACCTTGATGATCAAAAATATTTTATTTTAATAAAATTTATTGCAAATACAAAAGAAGATATTTGGATTATTCGTGACAAACGCGATCCAGTACACATACAATCAGGAAATAATATTGTTCTCTTAAATAATAAATCTAAGCCCGGAATACTAACAGGTGTTGACAAATTATATTATATACAGAGTTATCCAGCAACTGCAATTGTATATGGAATATTTCCGTTGAATAATAAACCCGACGTCGGGGATCTAAAACCTATGAAATTGTCAGAATCAAGAATAAACTGTGTAGCTGAACGAGTTACAGAACATTTTACAAATGCGATACGTGGTAATGGTTTAACAGATTAACGACGTAAAAAAATAAATACTTGGGCAGAATCAGTTAAAGATACCGGAGCGTCTATCAAAGATCTCGCTGAACTAGAAAAGAAATTAAGATTTCCAATAACAGTAAAAACGCTGACAGGAGAGATTTTATATAAAACAAAATATGAATCAAGAGGAACTCCAATAGATATTATTGATCATAATTCGCACGCATGGACATCAGCAGTAACAATATTTCCACGAGATAGAAAAGTTAAATTTTATGATGGTCATATATTTGATTTTATCAGAAATATCAGTAAAAGTGACCCTGTGTCTGTTTGGTTATTTCAGAGTTCGGAATATGATCATTACGATCAGTTTGTACGGCCTAATGGTGATATTTACTGTACAGAATCTCTTAATGTAGAAATGGAACATCTTGCGCAGAAATATACTTCAGACGATGTCAAAATTAGACAATTATTAAATAATTGTTTTACAGTTCCATCCGTAGCAGCTCATTTCGCTCAGGAGAAAAATTTATGGAAACCAACACGATCTGAATTTCTTGAAGATATTCATAAAAGTTGCGTAGAATATGGACACGGAGGATTATGGAATACTAAATACAACTATAGTGACATTATATCCGTCGATATGGTGACATGTTATCCTGGAAGTTTTCTTGGATACGGAGAATGTTCTAAATACTTTAAGAGATTCGGACATCCATCACACGAAATGACCAGGGTTGCAATAAACGGACATTTACCAGATTTTGATTTAACAGGATTTGCTCATGTAGAATCATTCAAATTTGCAGAAAATCTCCATCCGATTACTTATATTTGGTTTGGAAGACATTTTTCAGAGCGATGTTGGGTTCCAATAGTACTATTGCGATATATGCTTGATGTTGGAATTTTAATATCTTTACAGGTGAGTGAGGCGATTATATCATATAGTCCACAGAAACAAATTTGGTTACCAGAACCAAATAGATTTAATATGGATGATGTCAGGAAAGAATTCCCTAATCTTAATGAAGATGACATTATTAAAATTACTAATAATATACGTAAATGCAGAGACGAACATGATGAAAAACTTGCAAAAGATCTTGGTAGAAAGATAATTGGTAAATTTACTCAAGGAGGAGCCTATGATGATAAAAGATACTGTACAAGATTAATTATGCACGATCCTGAACTCGATTTTATAATTGCTGATACAACAGAAAAAAACATATTTATAAATCGGAGTAATGCTTATTTGTCAGACGGAACCAAACTAGGTACAATTGTGAGTTATCTTGATGGTGACTCACCACAATTTACTCATTTAAGATCATCTATGTTGGCATATGTTTCTATAAATCTACTGACTATGATAAATAGATTTCCTCGTGATGCTGTCAGAGTAGCAACGGATTCGTTTTATATAAATAAAAAATATACGGATTTATTAAAACCACTACTTGGTAATGGTGAATGGGGGTCATGGAGAATAAAACAAGAAAATATACTTAGTTATTCTGAATCTGCCGACGTTGAAATTAAGGAAATATATCACAAAAATAATAATCTATCAAAATCATCAGCACCATCTGTATATGATCCTATATCTAGACATAAAACTGTTTATCTTAATGGATGCGGTGGTTCAGGTAAAACAACTCGTGTGATTAAATTATTCATGAATAATAATTCAGATATAATTGTTTTGACTCCGACACATAAATTAGCCAGAGAAATAAAAGAGCGAGGAGTAAAATCGTGTACTTATCATAGTTTCTTTAGATGGTGTGGAGACACATGGACTCCCGAACGAATGGGTGAAAAATATATACCTAAAATTATCATTTGGGACGAGATATGCACGGTGCCGTTAGAAATATTAAAAACATTTCTTTAATGGTTATTGACGAAAAATACTGCTATAATAATGTGTGGTGATCATGGTCAACCACCACCCTTTATTGGACAATCTC
Source organism: Megalonaias nervosa (assembly GCA_016617855.1). Taxonomy (NCBI): domain Eukaryota; kingdom Metazoa; phylum Mollusca; class Bivalvia; order Unionida; family Unionidae; genus Megalonaias; species Megalonaias nervosa. The sequence goes on along the minus strand of JAECUM010008809.1, from coordinate 47,480 downwards.
CACATGAATGGTTGAAGAATAATGTAGATTATTATGAAGAAATAAATGATGATCATAGGGCTATTGATGAACCACTGAAGGAATTTAAAAGACTAATCAGACTACAACCAGACAGAGTACAATGTGAAATAATGCGCGGAGTAATTCCAGAGACTTCTATGAGTGATTTTCTAAATTTATGGAATCCCACTGATTTAATAGTTGCAAGTAGAAAGATAGTTCGTGATGAACTACAGGATAAATTATTTATGTTACATAAAGAAAAGTTTTCAGATCTACCTGTACCTTTGTGTTATCGCCCAGCAGATACTCGACGACAGAATACTGATGTTGAAATTCCTGGTGGAGATACTGAAAGTGTCCGAGTACAGAATCTTGTCTTGAATGATATTGTTTTAGTCGATATTAACGTCGTTGAGAATGCGCTGAATATGAATAAATCACCGTGGACATTAGGATATGCTATAACTATTCACTCATCACAGGGGTTAACTATTTCTGATACAAATATTTGGATTATAGATGATCGGATCGAATGGTCGAATTTAGTCTATCTCGCAGTTTCTAGAGTCAGAAGAATATCTCAACTACAAAGGGTTATTATGAATTTCATAGAAAATAATAATCAGACTGTTAATAATGACGTAATAAGAAAAAAACTATCTGGTTATAAGCAGTGTGATAAAAAAAATAATCGTGATTTTGATATTAATGTTGAATTTATTATAAAACTAAAACAACTACAGAATAATAATTGCGCAAGTTGCAATTGTAATATGTTGTGGCAATATTCGAATAATAATCCAAGACAATTTACCGTAGATAGAATTAATAGTGATCTTGGTCATACACGTGATAATGTGATGCTGACCTGTCTCGAATGTAATCGACGTCGGGGCGCTGCACGCCCTGGTTCTGGTTATGTAATTGTATGTGGTGGTAATTGTGTGTCTTCAGGGATTACCTGTAATTGTTCACGTACAAATCCACGTTGAGGTGCGGTAGAATCTAATCTGTAAATTGGAGGTCTACCAGTGGATCTAACTACACCAGAAATTGTATGTGTAGTCACGCTCCAGATAGGATCAGTTGCTCTTTTTTTACCACCTTCAAGTTCACCAGGTTCATATAAATATCTTACAGTTGCATTACCTAATACTGGTTGAGATTGATGTCTGTCATTACTACTGGGTATATATTTTTTTGTGATCGCAATAGAAGGTTTCATGGAAGTTGAACGAGTAATTTCATTATTTAATGCAGATATCACACTTGGTAACCTCGTAACCCATTCACGAGATCTCTCACCGGATTTAAAGTTAGTAGATATTTCTTTTGCATATTGGTATCCAAATAACCGCTCCGCAAGTGTTCGATTAAATCGTTCAACAATTGCCTGATCACGATGAATTTCAGTATGTCCTCGTCTGATTTTAACGTTATATTTCTTCATCAACAATAATACTGTACCAAGAAATTCTTTGCCCGGATCAACCTGTAATAATTGTGGCCATCGCAAAGGTCCTTGATGATAAATTCGTTCGAACGCAGATGCAACTTCGGATGCTGTCTTTGTTGATAATGGTTCAGCATCTTTATATTTACTTGCAACATCAACGACAGTTAATGCGTATTTGTATGTGCGTGATTTTCGTCCACGTGTTTTAACAGTATCATGTGGTAAAAACAAAATATCTGCTTGATGAACCTCATTAGGGACACTGACATCAAAATGTGAATATTGAATATTTTTAGGTGGTGGTAGATAAATTTGCCATATTGCCTGTCGTGCTAACCATATTGCAGCAACAGAACGTGAGACTTTTGCTGCTTCAGATAATTTAGTAATCGCTGATCTACCTCTCCAATATCCTCTTGGGCTATAATAAATGGATTCCATTATAATATTTATATAATTAATTACCAGCCCCTAACATTATTTACTTTTCATGGCAGATTTTACTAGAAAACTAGCTAATTTATCTCTGACAGATTTATTAGGTATAGAATTTAATGCATGAATCAATTTTACATCTGCGAGATGCCTTTGTTGTAAATCTTTACTTTTATACGCAACATCATGAACATGACACATTTGATCAATCTTATTTACTGGATGCTCTCCTGGTCTTGGTTGATCTTGATCATCAAGTCGGATGTCAAGTCGGGTTCCAGGACCACAATAATTATATCCTGGTAAGTGTTTTTTCCCCGGATATTTAGCCCACGGAGTTCCTGGTAATTTTCCTAATAAAGCGGCTATATCTCCACCTGTCTTTGTCCCTGAATCAGACATGGAGATAAATTTATATTTTTTCGTGCCGCATTTTACACATTTACCTGTTAATGCACGTCGTTTATTTTTTTGTTATTATTGTTGTCAGTCCAGTGGTGGGTGTAGATAATCTACATCGAACACAATATAGACTCATGTTATGAATAATATGGATATAATTGACTTTTCGGCGACACGAAAACAGGAGCCAGTGAAGCACCATTCAGCATTACCAAATTCGATAAGGATGATTATAATAGGTCCATCTGGATCAGGTAAAACACAACTATTATTAAATTTAATAATGCGATGGTTAAAATGGAGCAAATTGTATTTAGTAGCACCATCCGTAGATGATCAACATTGTTACGAAGTACTTAAGGATTTTAATGAGAAAGTGAAATCAGTTAATAAAGACGGAGACGATGTTGTTGACTTTATTACCGATATTGATGAGGCCCCATCTGTAGATGACCTAAATGGATTTATTAATAATTTAGTGGTGTACGATGATATTATGTTGGACAGACAAACAAATCCGGCTAGAATATTTTCTCGAGGTAGACACAAGAATACAGATGTTATATACGTCACACAAAGATATACACAAATACCTAAAGTGATCAGAGACAACTGCAATATTTTGGTTGTGTTTAATGGAGTAGATAATTATACTCTACAGAATATTTATTATACTTGGTGTTCAGGGGATATGGATATGATGAAATTCAGAAACTTTTTTGCTCAAGCACAATCTGCTCCGTTCGGATTTATAACAATAAATCTTCATGACCCAAGATCCAGATATCGTATAGGTCTAGATAAAATCTTTGGTTAATCTGTGATTAACTCTGCTCCTCCTCTGCTAGATAATTATTTCCCCTTTCTATAGCAGCAGGGAGGGTGAATGACCACATGTGTGTGTAAGATAACAGCAGACAAAAGGGAAAGAGGATATGCGCGGTATGGCAGTCGAACCTTACACATTTGTCTTAATCATAATGCAAAATTTACTCGAAACCAATTTGTAGGGTCCACCGCAGCAAGGGGGGGGGGTGGACAGACATTTGGTAATGAATATGTTTGCCTGATGATTAAGACAAATGATTTCGCGGTATGGCAGTCGAACAGACCACTTGCCTCAATTATCACTAAAATTTGGCTTAATTATAAGAGTGGTCTGTTCACCCTTCCTGCTGCTACACTCTTGCGGCTCTGACCTGAATTCACCAAAAGTAAACCATGGCATGATGTAAACTCACGAACACTTCACTCCGTGACGTTTGCTCCTGGTAATTGGCTAATTATTTCGGGCTGAGGAATATTTCCCCAAGACCGAGTTCCCATAATCAAACAAGTAATCACAAAAATCTAAGAATTTCTTACAACGGAGCGCAATAAACAAATGCACATACGCCAAATTTATTACAGTATCTTATTGTGTTCCCTTAGAAATAAATAATTTTTTTTCTTTTCCTGGACATTTTCTGAGCGGTGAAGAATGTTACTTACATTCTTCAGAAAGCAGCTTTAAAGCCTAAACAGAAAATAAACTGTTGATTTTGCTTAGCCTTTCTGGGTTTTGCTTAGCATGACTAAAGCAAACAGGTGTGCTTTGGCCAGTTCCAAAAAGGTCTCTTGCTCTAAAAGTCCAGTCATTACTTTCTAATGCAATTATTTCCAGAAATGCGTCATAACCTATGCTGACTAATTATATGATGTCCAAGTTAGTACCTAACATACGTAATATAGTCATGGTGCATCAGAGCTAATAATGAAAACTCATGATTTCATCAAAATGTAGAAAATTAAAGGAAATATATCAGAAATTCAATTAATGTTGTGATAACTTGATGCAGAGTCACCATTGAGATATGTTCAATATAAGAACTTCATTTAACAAAAAAAGAAAATCCATTGCCATCCCCCCCCCCCCCATGTTGCTATCCTGAGGCACCTAATATTTAACTGCATTGTAGTATAAAAGTAGAGAGATGAATCCTGGGAAACCATCAATTTTATATTAAAGAAGAAAAATAGGTCTGAACTGTTCACAAATCAGTGCACATTTTATAGATGGTAATGATGCAACATCAAACATCTAAACAAAATGTCAAGAACTGACCAAATGAGCGTGCAGGTTGGAACTTTGAATGGACAATACAGGCCATTGTGTGGCCTGTTTCAAATTCTTACATTTTAAAGGATATGTTCAATGCTGAATATTGAGTGGTTGTTTCAGTTAAAATTGTATACTTTGCTGCTTTTAACTGCAAAATGACGTGATTTTACTGGTTAAGGGGGCTCTCTACAGATATTATGAACTTGCGAGAGTGATAGGTGTAAGGTGAAGTTGTTTGCATTTGCAAATGCACAGTGGAGAGAATGTTGGCATACCTCTATGTTACATTCATGTACTATGGCTGAAATTTTTTGGGATATTGTACTTATGGAAAACGTACATGATATAAACATGTAGCGACCCAAAATGACTGATCCCATGTGCTCTAAGCATCTGCCTGAATTAGCCTGAAGTACACTATCTTCAGCAGTTATTAACATTGGGAAAACACATTTTTACAGACTTGACAATGCCAGCTTTTGAAAGTGCAACAAATGAATTACCAAATATATAAAATGTTATTTAAAAAATAAAATAACAACAACAAAGATTATCGCCTCTTTTCTTAACAATTTACCTCTGGAGTCCAGGAAGTGAAAATGACCAAGCGGAGCTAGCTATTTTTTTATACGAATACATCTAAAGTAAGGCCAAGCTTTATGCTCTATAACCCGTATTACACCCATCAATCATACACGTCTGCTATAAGAACACTGTGCTGAATGGCAAGTCTACGACTATCAGCGATGAGAACAAACGAGAAACAGGACTTAAAACAGCTACTGATGGAAATTTGATACCCACCCAGGCCCTAAATGCACTCAAAGGCTTAGGCCTTAGTTTTGCTTTAGAGTAGAGCCTGGAGGTTCAACCTAAGAGACCCACTCTTTTACTAATAAGGGAAAACGCTACACCCCACAGAAACCCCCCTCCCCCAATGGAGATCGAGAGCGAGAGGAAAACCAGGGGCACGGGGCACTGCGGTTGCGAGCAACGCATAGCCAGTCTAAGCCGAGCACCCCTGCCGAGGAACCGCGAACAATTCCAACACCATCTCCAGCAAAGGAAACTGGAACTTGGTAGCCGAGGAGGGGGAGGAACAGAAAAAGGAGGAAAGGGAAAAACAGCCTGAGAAAAAACAAGACACGAAAGTGATGCATGAACCCCAACCGCTTGCTACATCCACTCCAAAGCCGGCGGCGGTAGAGGTCGCAAGCTCGTACCAAGAAGCAATACAGTATGTATGCCACCAAGCATGCAAAACGAGAATTGTAGACATTTACTGAAATCGGGAACCGGCAATGCAGCACGTGGAAGACCATCTGCTGGTCATAGATGCCAACAGTGGAGGAGCAAGCAAGGATTCCAAAGCCCATTGGAGAAGACCAGCTAACAACATACACATTAAAGGTGATGCTAATAGCAGCGTTGATCTGCAACCAATTAATAACTCGACACCATGCAGGTGTAGGCCGATATAACCATCTAGTACCCAAGAAAAACTATGTAGCAGTTGTCCTGAACGTCCCTGAGGGACCTCGTGATCGCGACGCCGCTTAGAGCCACCAGACCACCTTAGGAAATTCTTCACGCCTCCCTCGCCGCTAGACAGCCCTTGCAAGGGTAGAGAAAAAAATCAAAATGCCTTAGGATTTTCATTTTAGCTCACAAAAAAGTTCGATCACAAGTCAGTTAACTGCACATTTGACCCATTTGCAGCGTCGTTTAACAACGAAATACTCGTTAATATCACGTGAAATAACATAAGATCATTAAAAAAAAAAATACTCAAGGGAAAATTTATACCCAAAATTGGTTTCTTTGTTTGAACATTAAGTACACTGTGTACACTAAATTTGGAATAGAATCGACTGGCTACAATAACAATAAGTGGCTAGCACATAATTGGCCTACAGGAACAGCCCGACTTAACTAGGCAGAATTTGATTAAAAGTACATTATTGGCATTTCAATAATGATTCCGCACCGTTTTGAGCCTACAGACATGCCTTTCTCTACCCTGGCCATTTCTGACATTTTGGAGTAATTAATTAGCACGCCCTGTGAACATCAACTTAACCCGTCATACATGGACGAAGGGCCGAGCACACCGCTAATCCTGACTCAGTCAGTCAGTCGGTCAGACAAGACTCACGGGTTTTTAATATAATTTTGCAAATAGTAAGAAACTATAGTTTGTCGAAAGTATAACGTACATATACAAAATTAATTACAGCCCCAACCACCTCGGAAGAGAATATATATGGCCTGAAGTGGTTCTACATGCCTAATATTTCTACTTTTTACATAACCGTTAAAAAGACACCACTTTCCATACCCACACTTGCCGTAACTGCAAATAACATATTTAAAAAAATCATAGGTCAAATAAATATAATATTGGTCACCCCAAGAGACCGATCCCAATTTAGAGGGAACATTTAAAATGGTAATCCTAAGAAAGAATTGTTTATTGCAGGAATACACGTCATTAATCTGAATGGAGGTTTCATAAAACTTTGACATCAATAATTTAATGTTGAATCCATAAACTAATTTTAAAAAAATGATTTTTTTAAGTCACAAAGAAAGCAGCAAAACTTAATTTGCATGTACTGTACCATGTCAAGGTGCATATTCACTAGTCCGATAAATCAGACCTATAAATTTGTGTTGATACTGATGTACGATATGTCAGTCAATATTATTATAGGTGTGGGTCTGATTTATCGGTCTAAGTATCCACCTATGAAATAAATGTCAATGTCATTTAGTAAAATCAAAATGGTCATTGTATCGTTAATTATTTTATAAGCTTGATTTTACTTGTGCACACTAATGAATTAACAACTGTAGTCAGAAATTGTAAATTTGTAACGAGAGGTGTCTCATGGTAGGGACTTGACAAATAGTCCGAAACATATGATAATTAAATTAGGCATGTACAACATTAGTGGTAGAAAAATAAATAGCTGAAATAACTGGGAGACCAATACAACAAACTAAATGGGTGAGCATATACGTGCTCTAGACAAACAAGTAGTTTTCCGCCTTTATTTGTGACATTGCTACCAGTAATGTCAGAAAAAAAAGGAGGAAAAGTACTTGTTGGTCTAGTACATGCTCATAATGTTCATCGCAGCTTTACTGAATCGGTGAGCATGCTATCTTGGAGGATAAATGGCATTGTACAAGAGATTACAAATATTGAATAAGCCTTCGTGGAAGATAATTAGTAATGGCCGTACCAAACGCGGGGCCCGATTTGGATCATTTGGTGGGGACCCCCGGATTTACCCCACAACCCCACCCACTCCGTGAGCACGGTATTTGGAAATAAACTTTTAAACAAAGTTTATGTGATATTGAACTTAATATTTTCTTTCATCGCTTTAAAATTACTCTCTCTCTCTCTCTCTCTCTCTCTCTCTCTGTCTTATATATATATATATATATATATATATATATATATATGGTGTTGGATTCGCCGTCAGGAACTCTCTGCTGGGGATGATAGAACCATGCCAACAAGGAAACGAAAGACTGCTATCTCTCCGCCTCCACACCACAACCGAGCCTGTCAACCTGGTCAGCGTTTACGCTCCCACACTCAGCGCCACCACAGATATCAAGGATGCGTTTTACGACGAGCTCGACCTGCTCATCGACAACATTCCCAAGGAAGAGAGCTTGATATTACTGGGCGACTTCAACGCTAGGGTGGGTGCCGACCATGACTCCTGGCCTTTATGTCTTGGCAAGTATGGCATTGGGAAGATGAATGAGAACGGACAGCGACTCCTAGAGATGTGCTCGTACCATGACCTCAGCATCACCAATTCATTCTTTCAGACAAAGCCCCAGCACAAAGTGTCTTGGAGGCATCCCCAGTCCAAACACTGGCACCAGCTGGACTTAATCATCACGAGACGGTCTGCCATGAAGGGTGTGCTTCTTACCCGTACCTTCCACTGCGCCGACTGCGACACCGATCACTCGCTAGTTTGCTATAAAATGAAACTTCAGCCAAAGAAGATCCACCGCTCTAGGCAAGAGGGTAAATCACGCATTGATGTGAGCAAGACGTCATATCCAGACAAGGCTGAGGAATTCACTTACGCCCTCTCCAAGGCGTTCAATTCAGAACCTCACTACGACAGTGCCAAAGAGAGATTGGATCAGATCAGAGAGACTGTGTACAGCACAGCCACAAGGATCTTTGGTAAGAAGCAGACAAAGAACAACGACTGGTTCGAGACCAACTCCGCCACACTCATACCAGCTATTGAAGAACGTTGCAGTGCCCACCTGGAATACAAGCGTTGCCCCTGCCAGAAGACACTTCAGGCATACAGGTTCACCAAAAGTAAAGTGCAGAGGTTAGCACGGCAGTGCACCAATGAATACTGGCTGCAGCTCTGTCAGAGCATCCAGTCAGCAGTAGATATTGGAAACATCAGAGGCATGTACGATGGCATAAAGAAAGCAATGGGCCCCACGAAGAAAGTGACAGCACCACTGAAGTCTGACGCAGGCGATACCATCCACAACAAGGGCAAGCAGATGGAGAGCTGGGTGGAGTACTACTCTGAACTGTACTCCAGAGAGAACCACGTGACCAATGATGCCCTCAACGCCATTGAAAACCTCCCTCTTATGGCCGAACTGGACGAGAAAGCTACTGCAGCAGAACTAAAGAAGGCCTTAGAGAAACTGTCCTCAGGTAAATCCCCAGGGAAGGATGGCATCCCAGCAGAAGTCATCAAGTGCGGCGGCAACATGATGCTTACACACCTGCACGACCTCCACTGCCAATGCTGGGATGAAGGTGCAGTGCCTCAGGACATGAGAGACGCCAACATCGTAACCCTGTACAAGAACAAGGGCGACAAAAGCGACTGCAACAATTACAGGGGCATATCCCTTCTCAGCGTCGTGGGTAAAGTCTTCGCACGAGTCATCCTGAACAGGCTGCATATGCTTGCTGACAGAGTGTATCCAGAGTCGCAGTGCGGGTTCCGCGCAGAGAGGTCCACAATCGATATAATCTTCTCCATCAGGCAACTGCAGGAGAAGTGTAAAGAACAACACAGACCCCTCTTCCTGGCCTTTATTGACCTCACCAAGGTATTTGATCTGGTCAGCAGAGACGGACTCTTCACAATCCTGACGAAGATTGGATGCCCTTCAAAGCTGCTAAGCATGGTCCAGTCCTTCCACGACGTCATAAAAGGCACAGTCCAGTATGATGGCTCATCGTCCGACCCCTTCGACGTCCGCAGCGGAGTGAAACAAGGCTGTGTCCTTGCCCCCACGCTCTTCGGCATCTTCTTCTCTGTCCTGCTCAAGTACGCCTTGAGACGTCCACAGAAGGGATCTACCTGCACACGCGATCAGACGGCAGACTGTTCAACCTGGCACGACTGAATGAAAAGAGCAGAGTAAGAGAAGCAACCATTAGGGACATGCTCTTTGCAGACGATGTTGCTCTAGCCACTCACACAGAAGCTGAACTACAACGCCTGATGGACCGCTTTGCCGATGCATGCGATGAGTTCGGGTTGACCATCAACCTAAAGAAAACCAACGTGATGGCTCAGGGCGCGAATTCCCCCAGCATCATCATCAACAACTACAAACTAAAGGTAGTCAGTCAGTTCACGTACCTTGGCTCTACCATCACCAACAACCTCTAGCTCAACGCCGAGTTCAACAAGCGGATTGGAAAGGCATCAGCAACTCTCTCTAGGTTGTCGCAGAGAGCGTGGAACAACAGCATGCTGACCCTGAACACTAAGATCTCCGTGTACCGTGCCTGTCTGTTAAGCACTCTCCTGTACGCCAGTGAAACCTGGACCCTGTACGCCTCACAGGAGAAAAGACTGAGCGCCTTTCACATGCGATGCCTCCGACGCATACTCGGGATCACCTGGAGCGATCGAGTGACAAACAACGAGGTGCTTGAACGTGCCAAGATTCCCAGCATGGTCACACTTCTCCGTCAACGTCGCATCAGATGGCTGGGCCATGTGCGTCGGATGGATGACGGACGGATCCCCAAAGACCTTCTTTATTCGGAGCTTGCCTCTGGCAGAAGATCGATCGGACGGCCGCATCTCCGCTTCAAGGATGTCTGTAAACGCGACATGAAAGTCCTTGAGATCGATGTCAACACCTGGGAAGAGCTTGCTCTAGACAAGTCCAGCTGGCGACATGCTCTGATCACTGGTCTGAAAGCCGGCGAGGACAAGCTACGATTGCTCGCTGATGAAAAACAATCTCAGAGGAAGAGGAAGTAGCTCCAACCCACACCAGACTTAACCTTCAAGTGCAGCAACTGCAGCAAGAATTGCCACTCCCATGTGGGGCTCCATAGCCACAGAAGACGCTGCACAACTACCAACCGGGACACCTCTCATGGGCACATTTCCATCGTCTCTCGAGACCAACGGATGCCAACAACAACAACAAATATATATATATATATATATATATATATATATATATATATATATATATATATATATATATATATATATATATATTACTAACGCGCGGGGCCCCTGTGAGCGCGGGGCCCGATTGGGCTAAATCGATCCAATAGGCCTAAGGCTGGCCCTGAAGATAATTGTTTGGTCCATGTTTATTGAATGAAATAGCTGTAGACAAATAATAAAACACAAAATCATTACCTTGACTATCACAGACCCAATGGGCAATACCTCAGTATTTTTGAGGATGTTTGACAAACAATTAAATCCAAGATTGAAAAGGTCTAGATGAAATAAAATCTAGATCTAGTCACGTTCATTGTTTTTTTTTTTTTTTTTTTTTACATTTGGGAATCTCTCAATCAGTTGGAGGCCCCGAGTGGTCGAGTGGTCTCAAGCGCTGACCGTCACGGATCACTGCCATCTCACCTCTGTCTGCCTGAGTTCGAGTCCAGGCTCGGCTAACGTGGGTACGTGAGAAAGCCTGCCAGTAGCTTCTCGTGGGTCGGTGGTTCTTCTCGGGATTTTCCAGGGTTCTTCCTCCACCATTAATACTGGCCGCCATGTATAGCCTATCTTGTGCTGAAAAATGGCGTTAAACCCTATAACAACAACAACAACAACAACTCTCAATCAGTTGTGCTGTATGACTTCATACATAAACAATTAAAAGCTACAATAAGAGCCAAAGGGTCCATTACGAAGTTTTCATTGTGCAAGTACCATTTTCTTTAATAATTTTTTTTATGAGATTCCTTCGAAATATCGATCATGTTAGTTTTCTGCTTATGATGTCAACGTAAGTGGCTACTCACCTTTGATCCGGTATTGTTGGTGACAGCTATTATTTTAGAAGAGCTGCAGTTTTTGCAAGACAATATTCCGTGTATATTATTTGCACTAAGCTGTAGTTTTTACTGAATAATATTCCAGATAAATTATTTCCAATTACCTATTAATATGAATGAAGCTATAATAATAATAATAATAATAATAATAATAATAATAATAATAATAATAAATTACCGAATATTTGTAGTCGTGGCGTCGACACAGGTATCGGATAAAATGCAGGAACAGTCTTCATTGGACGACATGCATAACGTCACTTCCTTTATAATCGACACGTAGACGAGTTTCAGCCCGTGTCGGTGTATTTTATATAGCGTTATGGTGAGTATATGTGTCCTTTACCAGGAAACTTTGTTTATATAGTCTTTCTTAGTTAAAGAGCATTTTTTTAATTTTTTTTTTTTTTATAGCCGCCATATTAAAGAGATCACTAGTTTATCGTTGTCCAAATCGGTCCATTTGTAATTTGTTAATAATTTTACTCTGTTCAGTCAGCTGTGATTATATTGACCATAATTTTTCATTTTAGTGATGTCATGTATGGAGTTAAAAACAATAATAAGTAAATTAAAATGCATTTGTTTTAATTATTTAAAAATAATTGTGTTTTACGGTTTGGTACTTTGACAGAAATATCCCTTCAAAGTTTTCAAAACGTGGCATCTATACTGTGAACATATGGTTTCAGATTAATTACCAAAAGTGTTCTACGGAATTTCTTTCCGATGAATGCTATTAGATTTACAATGAGGAATCTTTGTAGTATTCTCTATATATAATCAGAGGAACAAGTGGGCCGAACGGTGGTATTATTTTCATTATCGGTAATTATGGAGAGCATCTGTACAGCTGTGAGTCAGAGACGGGTTGTCCAGTCCATATAATAGGGATAACCAATGATTTTTTAACTACTGAAGAAAAAAAATCTAACATTATATCATGTAAAAGTTCTTGTTCAAAAATTGTGATAACTCAATTAACCCAGAATCTATTGCACTTAGAGTTTGATATTTTTAAAACTTATTATTCTTTTAATTTCATCATTATTTATATTTTTTAAAAATTATTCTGCATCACATTCCTAAGATTGTGAAAACTAAGTTCATGACCCACTCCCCCATTTGATTAAAATCAGATCTCCAATCTCCTATGTGAAGATCTGACGCATTTGCTTAGGAGTCATGTTCTACCATGGTCGCTAAATTTATCAGCCAGTAAGATAAAGTTGTATATCTTCATGTTGGGAGACTGAGCAGTATGGCTGAAGAAAATCAATGAGTGTGAATGATTTGATTCACTTTCAAATTTCTGAAAGCTGCAGTTTGATTAGCTAATTGAAAGGTCACCAGAACATAACCCCTAAGCATTCGCTGTCAGATTTTCATGTAGGACAGTGGAGATCTGATTTTAATCAGATTGATAACCCGCCCCACCCCCATTTCATGGTAAGTATACACATAAGAAACAAATAGCACTTTGTCTTATTTGGGTTTATTGCTCACAAACCACAAACATTAATTAATGACTCTTTCAGAAAGAGTTTAATTTCAGTATTGTCCAAAAATTAATTTCAGTATTATCTAGATATCCTATTATTAAAAAGCACATTTACTAGTTTATTGGTAAATTCATTGCATTGAATACATTAGTAACATATAAATACTGGGTAAAAATATACCCATAATATAAACAAAACAGAACACTTTATTTTTTTTTAATTGAACATGTGTTTGTGTGTGTGAGAGAGAGAAAGAAAGCAAAAATAAATCAAGTGATAAATTTATGAAATGTGCACCAGTTTAAAAAATATGTTTTTGGAGGGTCACATTTGGAGATTAGTGTTTGTACCTAAAGCTATGCTACCGTCTTTAAATTATTATTACCCTTTCTTCTTGTGGTTTCAAAATTAAACTTTCACTTGCAATGGAACAGGTTTTCTACTGTAACTGATATACCCTATATGAATATTTTATCCACTTTAGTAAAAGTAAACATAATATGTATGTCAGCCAGTTAAAGTATCAAAACTAAAATTTTGGAAAAATAATGAGAGACAGCTAAATCCTGAAAGAATAGAATGGAGAGAAACACATGTAGTTTACATGTGTGCAGCCATACTGAACACATGAACTTCTGGTGTCATTACTGTTTATTCACTAAAATCAATTCAGTTTTCATCAGGTGATCTTAATTTAAATAATACATTCATTAAAATAACATACAGGTCATCAGTGTACCCTGCAAGTATCATTTTCACATGCACCAGTGTTTTAGATGTATTAACTACTGTAATAAATGTTCAGTTTTCCAGCTTTAAAATCAGTCATTGTAGAGTAAGACTGTAGTACAGTTTTGTCCACTATCTTCAGTTTATATATAGTACTGGAAACATGAAAATCCATGACCCAATTACCTTTGTCATTATTATCATCCTTCCCAGTAATGAGCCTTCTGTATTGGGATCTGAATTCAGCATGCTTGAGTAACTATTTCCCTACAGAATTTATTTGGACAATTGAGTCTAAATTCTATTCAGAAGGCTAGGGATGCACTCAGTTCAGTTTAAAATCTACCATAATGATCTTCTCTCTTTATTTCATGGTTATTTTTGTGTTGTTTTTTTTTTTTTTTTTTTTTTTACTTGTGTGCTTTATGGTCACCACAGAAGAAACTTGATTGCGCCAAAGATGAAAAACTGTGTTACTGGCGCAAGGATGCAGCCTATTGTGAACCCTGGAGGTACCTTGTAAGGGACCACTGTAATTGACAGCATAACTTGACATTATATATATATATATATATATATATATATATATATATATATTTCACTTTTTTGTTCTTTCCACTGTAGATTTCTTCGATTCAGCCCATCCTCAGATACTTATATTTACATACTCAGTTTCTTTGCAAAGTGTGGTACGTGGTTCTGATTCTATTCTGGGTAGAAAAGCCTCATTCACAATGTACAGTTCACATGGAAAATATCACGCAGCCATTATGTGCCCTTCTTGGTGATTATACCATGTATTTTGGCCATATGACTTGTGACCAGAAAATGAATAAGATCAAAAACCAAATTAGTTTGAAATGGCAGTGTACGTAAGAGCACCTGCACAAATGGCTGCACACCACTGTTCATCTGTATGCAAACTACATTTGTCACTTACATTATGGATGAGTAACCTCGACTTTACAACTACATGTTTAAAGGTTAATTCAGACTAAATGTGGCTTAAATTTTGATAAAATTTTTGAAAACTATAAAAAATTAAATTGCTTCAAGTGGCAGTTAATTAACTACTTATACATATTAGTGATGACAATAATTACTGTAATCTAGGAACACCTGTCAGAATTAAATGCAACAAACAGTTTCTGCTGTGCACTTTTAAAGTCATATGGGCTGAAGTACATGGAGAAATGACTAAAAAGAGCTCCGACTCTTTAAGTAACAAGCCAAATTTGTAACAGTTTTTATCAGCAATATTGATATCAACACGTGCAAAGGTTGCAATACACTTTTTCTTTGGCAAATGACAATGATTACTTTAGGTGGGTTAAGGGAGCATTTCATAAGCCAGAACTGTCACTCAATGAATATTAAAAAAAGAAATCAAAGGGCAAGCTCAGCTTCACTTTTCTTACTGAAGTTGGAGCTTAGGTGAGGTTGGTTGGTGGTGTTGATGACTTAATCACCCACTTTGGCTGGTAGCTTTACCCCTGGTTCACCCCATTGATATCCAGGAGTTCAGGCAGCTGTCTGATAAATAATTCAGTTATGTAAACTGATCTTTGTATCCTGACAGTTGGTCTGATCTCATTTCTTTGACCCATTGCACCAGATCTTTCCAAATAGAGTTTTCAATTCACTTTCTAATAGTTCAGCATCTATTGATCACCTATGTGTAGTACTAATGCCTGCATGCAGACTGTCCACCACTGAACTGAAAACAAGGTGAAAATCCACATGATTTAAAATGAAGAAAATGTGATCAATCTGTGGCTTACTATGCTACACATGTCTGCTATAATGAGAGGCCTCATATAGAGTTCCACATGATCTGTAGACATCCACATTATAAATTTTTTTTTCTGTTTAAAGCCTGTCCCAGCAAGTTCCACAACAGTAGGGGCTGGTGGTAGAAGTCCTGGCTCAAAGTCCGTAAGCCCAAAGTCAGGTGGTGGCTCTACTGTAAGACAAAGGTAAATTACTTCCTTTTGATGTTCAAATGATTTTGCTCGGCTGCACAGTTAAGTAGAAAAACCAATACACAGCCCACAACATTATTGGCTGGGTCTTTTCTAGAACTGACATATTGGAGGAATTCAACAAAGTAAAGATGGGTTTTATTGCTTGCAAATGTTTTGTGCAATTTTTGAGCATTTCTTTCTCTTTTTTGGGGGAAGGGGGGAGTGAGTTTTTTTGTGTGGTGATTTTTGAGAAATTAGTATGAATCACAAGGTGTAGAAGAGACTGCTTATGTGGAGGATATTGTGATACTCTTTCATTGTTTCACTTTGAATTAACCTAGAGGTCGTTCCCTGACCGAAATTGCCAATGCCTCCATAAGTTTAATAAATTCCCATATCATCATCTTCATAAAGGAACAGAGGTACATTCACTATGCCTTAACAGTAGAACTATAGCACATCACAAACATTCATATGCCTGTCCTGAACTAATGGGTTCACAAAGCTCAATTCTTTTGTGTCCCTAAGGGGCAACCATTACTAAGAGGATGGTCAACCAAGGTTACCACTTATGGGGCAACTTGGAAGGTAGTCCAAAGTTTGGTTAACATTACATTTCTAAACATTATCTGACTAAACATTATACATGTACATGCAGTCTTTGCAGGTACATGTATAATGTATATATGAAATGGATTTTGCACTGTGCCCCCAATAGTCATTATGTGTGTGTGTGTGTGTGTGAATATGTGTGTGTGAGAGGGAAGGGTGGTGTAAGTAGGGAAGAAAATTTGAATATGCAGAACAGTGGGGGGGGGTTTTGCAGCAACATTCTGCAAAGGTGCTGCCAGCAAGAGGTCTCACTCGGATTTTAAAACTAGGAATCCAGGACTCCAATTTTGGGAAAAACAGGAGTCCCACCAGCAAAAGTTTCAGTCCCCTATCAGAAGCATATTGGGCATACCTGAAGTGGCTGAATTTCAGAAAAGAACCACTGGTTGCACTCGAGTTTAATTTTGTAACTTCTTTACAGCACTGACATATAGCTATTGTTTGTCCTTTAGAGTGAGAGTGAATTATGTCAGGCCAAGAAAAGGTCTTATTCCAAGCACTAAGCTAGGCATCACACACTTTCTTACATCTGGCTAGTGTTCCATGCAAACTATCAGTTATAGCAACTTTAGCACTCTGCTGAATCTCATTACAATCTTCATCAATATGCCATTTAACCCCAAAATACTTATCCAAATTTGCAAACTGTATTTTGTCTAACTCTCAATATGTCTTGAATTCGAGGTCACATGCACTACTTATTCGGCTGCACTTGGAAACAAACACAATAATGAAAGCTAAAGTTGTTCATTTGATGAACTAACCAAATCAACACAGCCAACATGTGAGTGCATCCATTTCTAGAAAGAGGAATTTTTCTATTGTAACCTCTCTTTCAGTCCATTGATAGCATTGCAAATGTATGGTTTTATTATTTGTCTACGTACTTGTAGTAACATCGGGCATTGGTTGAATAGTATTTGCTTCACTACTTTATGCTCTTATTTTCACACAAATGAGTGAAGTCAGAAAACGACTTGAACCTTGTGTCACTTCTCGACATCAACAGCATAACAATGTCCAATATGTTTCTAACCTACATAATTGTATTTTTAATCTAAATCTTTGATAACATAATATATAAACTTTGCTTTCTATGAATTGCATATTTTCCTTAATATGTTTGCTCAATTGTTTGTGAAAACAGACAATCTAAGAAAATGGTACTTCCAGACACAGCAGTGCCTGCCATTATTTGCCCATGATAGATTCACATATAGTTTCAAACTGATTTTATGAAAAAAATAATGCACTTGCAGCAGTTAAAATCATCAGATCACCAATTCTGATCTTAAAACACAAATTTGCTATTTGCATACTATTAAGTTTTGAAACACAAGTTTGTATGTTTTTATCATCCGATGATAGCTTGCAGAAATGGGGCAGAGAATTTACTCAGGAAAGGGTTAATGGTCAATCAGCTTTTAAAATACATGCCTATGAATGTGCAGGAGTTTGTCAGCATAGTTGATATCAACACCGGGTATTTGAAGGCTTGATGCTTGCCTCCATTTCGCCTTTAGCTACAACACAATGAAACTACCTGGCTAGGGTGAGGGAGCATCTAAAAAGTTTTAAACTACGGTCGCTCAGTGTACATCTAAAATATCACAGAGCGAAGTCATTTTCACTTTAAAGAGAAAAAGCCGAAGTTCTCATTTTTAGGCAATTTAGTTGCCCATTTCGCCTTGTAGTGTGACCCATGTATGTATATGTGTGTGTGTATATATATATATATATATATATATATATATATATATATATATATATATATATATATGTGTGTGTGTGTGTGTGTGTGTCAGGATCAGGTTAGACTTGAATTTTAGGGAGAAGTGATTTCTTTTGGACAGAGTAGGGAGGTGGGAGCAAAACAAGAAATGCAGAAATAGTCCGTTTTTGTTCTCTTATTTGAACTATGTCCCCTATTTATCAGTATGCATATTTGCATTTAAAGGTGGTTTTATTTTAAAGTTGAACAAATTCTGTGTTATATGTTTATTTTAAAAACTTTTTGTATGTGTATTACATGATTGTATGGACATTGCACTGTAACTTCTTTACAGCAATTCAGCCTGCATTGTAACCCTGATCTACATTGAGTTTGATTTGTGGGAATATTGGTAATTAAATTGTTTAAATCTCACTTCTGCCTCCGACAGAAAAAGAAAAGGATTTTTTAAAAAAATTTCTCATGATACAATTTAACCATTAACTAAATACTCATGTAGTTCTTTTAGTTGTGGGTGATAGCAGTTAGCAGGGTCCAAAAAATTTTTTGTGCTTAAGAATCATGTTGGTCTACCATATATCAGCTTCAGAGGACTGTGGGGTCTACTTCATAATATCAGAATTTGTTCCATTTTTTTGTCCAAAGGAGTACAATTATTAATTACTTGCAATAATGAAAATGTGATGTCTCAAAAGCAATCATTTTCACAATAAAATGTTTTTTCTTAGGTACTGAATTTACGCTGAATATGACAGGGACATATAGTGTTAGGCCTGTTCATATGTCTGAAAAATTCATGTGTGTGTGTTTGTTTATCTACTCCTTCATTTTTCTGTAGATTTACTATAAAGAACTTTATTTTTTCTCCAGGAAAACTGCATCCTCAGGTGCAGGTAGACCAAAGGCAACCGGAAGCAGTGCAGGGATGTGGAGGTTTTACACAGAGGATTCTCCAGGAATTAAAGTGTAATTAATTTCTTAAATTCATCATAACTGATGATTATGTAGTGTTGCCCGTTTTGTTTTTGTTTTGTTTTTTCTTGGAGTGATTTCAATCCTCCATCCTAACGGTATAGTGTAAACTGTTTTACCAAAAATAATTTGTGTTGCTAAAGAAAAAAACAGGATTAGTGACCAAGTATATAAAAAGTAGCATTTCATGTATGTTTTAGGCTGACCAGAGTGAATATGCAGCAGTTGGAAACCTATTTTTGAAGTAATACAGCTTAGTAATATAGGTCGGCACTTGAAAAACCCAGGTAGCCATCTAATTTGGACCCATTAAAACATTAGGTAATCACTTGCAAAATACCATTTAACTTTTAAATGGTTGGTGTGCATTTTCTTGCATGATTCTTAAATATCGGTAAGTAAAGATTGATAAGCATAAAAGTATGGGGAAAGGTCAGATAAAGGTCATTACATATAAAAGTATAGATAAAAGGTAATTACATACAAAAGTATGGGGAAAAAGGTCATTACCTACAAAAGTATAGGAAACAAGTGTGGTAAAAAGGTCATTACATATAAAAGTATGGGGGAAAAGGTCATTACATACAAAAGTATAGAAAAAAAGTGATTAAATATAAAATTGGAGGGAAAGGGTCTTTTGATACAAAAGTATGGGAAAAGGTCATTATTTACAAAAAATGGGGAAAAGGTCAGTACTTATAAAAGTGGGGAAAAGGTCATCGCTTATAAAAGTATGGGAAAAAGGATTATGTCACTAGTTGTATATACATTATAGTATTACAAAATGCATCAAATTTGCACAGGTTAAAGTTTGTAGACTTGTTTTATGAAATTTGCAAGGCAAGGGTGTGTTGGTGAGTGTATTTTCCCCACTTTCTCCAGTAAAAGAGAATTATTGAGATGACATCAGTTTTCTGCAACTGAAAGCCTGCACAGCAGATTTACAGTAGGTTTTTTAATCACGATTTCCCAAGATTTTATATACTAAACATTGATTTTGTAATTTTATTTCATGGGGCTGTAATTGCAATTATTATATTGTAAAGGTATATTTGGTTGTCATATTTTATAAGAGACATAAGTCTCAACCATGTCATTTTGCATCCATTGTCTCCCAGAGTATTCATAGAGCTACAGTACAGCAAGGTAACAAGTGATATCAAATCGATGAGATTAAAATGTAATTACCTTTTAATTTGAACTTCTCAGTAAGAGTTGAGTTTACAAAAGTACGCTGCATTAATGGCAAATCAGCATGGTCCTAAAATCCTTAAATTCAATCAAATTATTAAATAAAAACTGTACTCTTTTAAAAAAATCCAAGACCTTCATATCTAAAACATTATTATGGGATGCATCAGGATTAAATGTGAACAAAACAATAGAGGATATACAAAACTTTTAAGTGTATTGATTGAAAATAACCATTGAATGATGAATTTGCTTATGAATTTGATGCCCCTTGGATTGAATGTAAAGGGATATTTCAAGTCTTTTCCTGCAGAATCCAATTCGAGGAATCTCCTCAGGAATTTTGTAGAGCATCGTTATCAGTATGTAGTAGCATCATAAAATGTTTAAAAACTGCAGACTATCAGCATGAAAATTTTTAAATCAATCAGCTGTAAAAGAAATAGCATATATTCATATAATATTCTTTACTTCCCCAACTGATGTCATGTTTTTATACCAGAGCTTGGTTCAGTCTTGCAGTTTAAATAATAAATATCATTATTTTCATCACTATGTCATATCTATCTACTGTTACATTAAAGTCTGTTCTTAAGGGTAAGTCCGACTTCTCAGGGCCTGATTTAAGGGTGAAATTCAGCCATATTCCCACTTAGAAGCTTTTAAACAAATCAGCAGTCTTTTACTATGCTTCAGGAAGGACTTTACTATAATGGCTGTAGCAAGGGAGATAGCAAATCCAAAGTAACCTGGAGAAATAATTCAGGGTACATGCTGGACTCTAATATTTGGGTGAAATTACTTCCGCTTTCAATCCATAATAGAGCAAAGTAGGCAACAATAGGGATAAATGATTGCAGAAAGTTCAAAATTACAATATTCAAATTAGTCCCTTTCATTTTCAGCTTTTGCATATTTTCACATCAGATGTTTAATAGTAGTGATGAATTACTATTAAAACTTATAATTGTTGCATGATGTATAAATGACAACCTTGAAAACCAATATTTTATAAAGTTTTGTGATGACAAAATCATAATGCATTTGATGTAAGTGCCAATTTCGATCAGGATGGTTGGTTTCCTAACAGGGCTTGCCATTATTTTATATGTACATGTGCCATGTTAAGCAAATAAGTGGATAGATTTGAATGATGGATTGACTTTTTTGGACATGTTTGATTCACTATTTATCCATAATTTTATTGGAACATCCATTACAATCACCTGTGGTTCACCTCACTGGCAGTTTGATAATTTTCTTGTGTTTAAATCAATGTTCAGACCATAATCAAAGGGTCACATTATCGATACATGCCCTGATCAGTCCAGGTTGCCTGCTTCTTGTGGAAAAGCACTCGACTGCCATTCCCTTAGCATGATATAGTCATTAATGTGCTATAAGTGCCACTAAAACCAGCCAACAATAGACTAACATTTCAGTTGTGTTTACATAGCATGCAATGCAAGCACACATTTTTCAGTACTATTTGCTTTTATTTTAGAAAGCGTAAATGGTTGGTTGGCTGATTATATTTTTACGGCGCACCAGCACTGTTATGCTATTTAGCGCCATACAAAAGGTTATATCTTTGATCGTTTAAAAGTGGTAAAAGGTTTCGTATCGACCAGTGATACGAAACCAAATAGTTCAGAGTAAAACGAAAAGATGGTAACGGTAATAAATAAAGCATCCCGATCAACGGGGAATGTAAATGGTATATATTAATGGAGGCAGATGAAAGGTAATTAAAATTAAGGGACGGCATTTACATCACATAAAACTGCTCAAGGTGATAGCATAAAAGCTAAAGCTTGTAATAAATGGTTACTTTCTTCAGGAAGTCTATAATACAAGCCACGCTGAGTGTATCAAAGAGCTCCCTAATATCACGCACATTGTATTAATGATCACGCGTAGGTTGGAGGTCGAAACACTCCAACATAAAGTGCTTAATGGTGAATGGTTCATTGCAAGAAATGCATTCTGGTGGGTCTTCTCCTTTTAGTATGTGCGAGTAGGTTATATACGTATGACCAATTCGAATTCTTGCAATGAGTACCTCCTCCCTACAGATGTTTCTGTAGGAAGGAGTCCATTCTCCTAGGGTTGGCTTGATGGCATGAAGTTTGTTATTCACTGCATCATTCCATGATGTCTGCCATTTCTGACGTAAAGATTCTTTGATCCTAGGTTTAAAATCAGTATACGGTATTTTAAAATCAGATGGTTCAAGGGATAGGGCCATTTTAGCAGCGAGGTCTGCTTTGTCATTACCTTTAATGCCAATATGGCTGGGTAACCAACATTATACTATATTGTGGGAGGTACTCAGCTTAGTATTTTTGAGGAGAATATTGGTTAATAATGGGTTCTCCAGTTTTCTATTGTGTAGTGACTGAAGTACTGATAGTGAGTCGTCGAAGATGATGCTGTTTAAACTACATTTGTTTTCAATATAAGACAGAGCAAGGTCTGTGGCTCTGATTTCAGCTGAAAAAATTGAAGTCCCATTTGGCAAGTGAACTTTTTTTGTGTGCTTTCCACTAATGTAGGCTGCAGCAGCCTTTTCCTCATCTTTTGATCCATCAGTATAAATTCTTGTGTAGTTTTCAAATTGGGTGAGGAGTTCATGATAAGAGCTGTGGAAGATGGAAGGGTTTGTCTCCAATTTTTTTTTTCATCATGTAACGCATAAAGTACTTTTGGTTGTTGAAGTAGCCAGGGAGGTGTTTCGGAGACAGATGATTTCTTTATTTTCCTTTACTTTAATCGTGTGGCATGCATTGGCTCGAACAATACGGTACTTAGTTAAATTTTCGGGGTTGACAATTATTAAATTTTTTCTGTGCTTCTCGGCATAAAGATACCACCACTAGGAATAAAAAGAATTGAATATTGGGAGTTTACAAGTACTTTATGTTATTGATGTTGAAATTAAAGATTCACTAAAATTGAAAGACACTCAAATCATTGTAATGGTATTTTGTTTTATATACAATAGTAGTAGATGTGCTCATGATGTTTTTTTTTTTCTTGCAGGGGACCAGTGCCAGTACTTGTGATGAGTTTGCTCTTCATTGCCTCAGTCTTCATGCTTCACATTTGGGGAAAATACAATAGGGGATAAAGGGGTTACGTGGGATTGAGGGGGTATGGGCTGATTTGTTAAAAATAAACATGAAAAAGACTATTCCACTTTTTTCAGGTCACATGTGAACAGTGGATTATGAAATGTGTGTACCTGTGCCATTAAGGTCAACTGCATTGTTACATTTATTTATTCTGTATGTAACGAATCATTGGATATATCAGTTTTCAGAGCTTCTAATCATTTGTCAGCTGCTGTGTTGCAAACCAACTCATTCAAATAACACTCCCAGAGCAGCATATTATACTTTTTCTCATGGGAATTATTTCAAATTGACAGGTCATAATGTTCACCAGATTCGTAAACCAAACATGTTGTGTCATATTCATTATTTTATTTGTATCATGTGTTAAAGACATTCTTCCCAGTGATGAAAGTCTTGAGTGAATGGATGTTAGCTCAGGTTTATGAAATGAATGTGTATATTGAATAAAATTATTGACGAATATTTGTTGATCTTGCTTTTTGGGGACTTGATAATATTTTTCATCCATTTTACAACCACTATAACCAGGCTGGAGCTCAAGTTCAAATGTGAAATTTTTTTATTAGAATTAAGTAAAACTCCCACCACTTTCTGGTTCTTCCTAACTCGGGTTTCTTTGCTAGCATGCTATATTTCAAATACTTGGGTAAATGTAGTATTTTGTAAATTTTTGCTTGAACTTGGATACTTCCTCAAATGTGTGTGAAAACAGTTTGAGACTATAGTGTCAGGTTATGTATTGTATACTTGGTGGCTGAGATATTGATGGATTGGCTGCCTCTGTATCTTTGGGAAATGCTCTTTGCACTGAGCATCTGCCTTGGATGCAGGAGGTCACGAGTCTGAACCCCATCCGAGTCATACCAAACACTTATAAAAATGGTACTAACAGCTGCCACGCTAGGTGCTCAGCATTCAGAGGTTAGTGTTACGATTGGTCAGCCTGGTGTTAGAATAATGCGACTGGGTGGGACATCATGCTACATGTTTGCGTCATGATGCCCCAGTGCTAGACAACACTAAACGGCCACACTGCAGACATCGTAGTAGTATGACTGAAAAATTGTTAAAGCTACATTAAAAATCCAAATCACACACACACACACTTCCTCAAATGTGTGTGAAAATAGATTGAGACTATATGGTGGCAGGTGATGTAGTGTATACTTTGTGGCTGAGACATCGATGGATTGGCTGCCTCTGTGTACCTTTTGGGAAATGCTCTTTGCTCTTATTTCTTTGGCACAATATCATTAATAATGTATTCAAAGGACCATTTAAACCAAACCTCAATTATTGACCAGTATGGGAGGAGGATTTTGGAGGACTTGAATAGAAGATCCCAGTATCTGTGCTGCCATCCATCTGTGCATCACACTTTCCCATATAACTTTCAAGCCAATAAAGATTAAGGGATGAAGCATGGTATAATTGTGCATCGTCATGTGTCATATACCAATCAAGGGTCCTATTTTCAGAGTCAAGGTCACTGCTTTCAAAATGGTTTCTGATTAAGGAATAAATCTTGGTATACTTGTGCACCATCACCAGAAGGTGTATCACTATCTTCAAGGACAAGGTCACAATCATTTTATTTAATGTTTCCGTCATGCTTTCACTTTATAAATTTACAGCTGCTTGATAGTTGAAGATGAAGCTTGGTATATTTGTTCATCATAACTAGAAAGTCTTGTTTTTCACCTTAAGGTCACAGCTCCAAGGTCATTTCTAAGTAGTTTGTATTTTCGTTGTACTTTTCCTTCTAATTTTAAAGCCATTTAGTATATTGGAATGAAAGCTGGTATACTTAAACATCATCTAAAGAAAATGTGCCACATATTACATTTGGGTTGTTATTGTCAAGGTCAGGGCTTTTTATATTTTGTGTCTGTCAAATGTGCGCTCCACGACTTGAAAGCTGCTTGAGATTAAGGAATGAAACTTGTTATACATGTACATATCACTCAAAGGTGACATGTATCACACTGGGTGTCAAGGACATGGTTTGATATTTTATATAACAAAAGTGGCAAAAAAATGTAAAATCATTTAAATTGTTGTTAACAATTTACATAAACTGCATTCTTTTAGAAATCGCAGTAAATTTTATGCTGCTGGTGTATAGGAAAATGCACCTTCATCTAGTTGACCTAAAATTCTTCTGTTTCACAGGGTAGAAGTATATACACTCTGTAAGTCTGTCTTTGATAGCAAAGAAAGCCTGCTATTTGTTGTTGTTGTAGGGCTTAACGCCATTTTTCAGCACACGATAGGCTATACATGGCGGCCAGTATTAATGGTGGAGGAAGAACCCGGGAAAACCCCGGAAAGAACCACCGACCCACGAGAAGCTACTGGCCTGCTATTTGTGTTTTAAAACTAAATATTTATAGCCATTAACATGTTGAAGTGTATTCGTCAGATTTTCCAAGATTCATTTTGAGAAATTCTGTGATTACAAAATGAAACATTTATAAGGCAAGATGAAGGATAAGAACTTAATAAACCAAAAGTTTCCCCTACTGGAACCGGACATCAAGCCTGTATATTCAAATTGTCAATACTAAAATTCTGAAATTGAATTTCACACATGCCTAAATATATTTTAAAATGGGGAATATTTCTGAAACTGAAACAGAATTTGCATCGACTTAAAAAATAATATTTTATTAAATAGATGAAGACTAAAAGTTATGGTAAAATTATGAAGCTTATATCATATTTAGTGCAAAGTAGAAGAAACAGTAACAGAACCTTTGATAAAAATGGCCAAGACTAATAGTAATACTAAACTTTTGAACTGGCATAGAATTCAACAAAGACAAACAACGCCTTGATTATTTTACTTAAATAACCAAAACTGAAAGTAATCATGAAATTCTTGAAGTGAAATGCATTCGAGTGGAGACTAAGAAAACGAACACACCTGGAATCAAAATGTGATGCAGATCAACTGAAATTAACTAAAAATATTGCGGAAACAAACACATCACCAATAATATTTTATTAAAATGGCTGAGACTCGAATATTAAAATTCTGAATCTGTAATAGAATTTAATGTAGACCATACAAAACCTCAGACTACTATATTAAAATGATTGAAAATAAAAGTAAAACATTACAAACCAACATGACATTTAGAGGTGATGAAAGTAAACTCCAGAATATTAAAAAAAATAGGAATAAAGGTACTACAAAAATTCCTAAACTGACATAAAATTTAGTTGAGACCAACAAAAACCTCTGAATATATTGAAATGACCAAAATTAAAATATGAAACTGAATTTGCAAAACTCGTGGAAATTAGTCAAAGCTACGCAATTAATAATTGTAGACAAAACAAAAATGTTAAAATATTATAAAAATTTATTACAAAAATACAAATTTACAAATATAAAATAAATTACAAATTATAATGAAAATTTTTAGTTTACATACCTTTTCAATTTAAAATTTTAAACAATAAGTTAACAAATATTAGTTTTTAAAGAATAAAACATTGCAAAGAAAATTTCAATGTAATCTTTTGGTCAAGAGATTTCAAGAATAACAAATATCAACAATTAGAAAACTTGTGGAAGAAACAAAAAGTGAAACGGTACCAAAATAGTTACACATTAAAAACACAGAAACATTTTTGTACAAATTGTATAAAGATCTAATATTTAAATTTCATTACTTCAACTAAAAATATTCAAAGTTTAAAAAAAAAAAAAAAAGATTGCAAAAAATGAAAATATAATTTCAGGATTTGCTTTAACTAAACTGAAACAATAATTTCAAAAACCAATATTTACAAAAAATACTTAGCAGCTTTTAAATCTAATTTACAAAATAAAAAATATTTCAAACAAAAATAGGCCTATGAAAATTGACGAATTGTGTAGACAAGAAAGAAAACAACCCCCAGAAAAAAGTCCGAAAAGATCAAAAGAGAGAATGACAGTGAGTTAAAGTATTAAACATTATCAAGGAAACGTGTAAAAAGTAAAATTTAAAAATAACATTGGAATCGAATATACAAACTTATCAATTATAACTTCACACATATAATCGAAACCGAGGTCTCTCGTATACTTAGTAGATATCAATGACTCGCAACTATCTCCTTTTCCACATATGTATATGTGTGTATGTATGTATGTATGTCTGTGTATGTATATATGCATGCATGTAGCTATATATGTGTGTGTGTGTGTGTGTATGTATGTATGTACGCATGCATGTAGCTATGTATATGTATATATATATATATATATATATATATATATATACGTATGTAATGTAATTGGGAATGTTTGTATATGCATTAGTACACTTATATATTACCACCTCCACCAGCAGTTTGGTTTACATGTTCATACATGGACTATCTACAAAAGTAGCCATCTACCCCTTGTTTTCTTATATGCAAGATTGTGTATTTGTTTTATTTTTGTTTTTTTTATAAAGATGTTTGTTTGTTTAGTTGTTTTGTAATAAGGATGTGTGTTTGTTTAGTTGTTTTGTAATAAGGATGTGTGTTTGTATGCTCATAAGTATGGATGAATGACTATCCCTTTTCCATTCTCTGAGTTGTCTCTGTACAATGCGTGTTAATGACCCTTTCAGATTCCCTACATTGCCTCATCAGTTGGTCTGTGTGGATGTTGGATTATATCAAAAGTGATTATATGTAAGATTATGTGACTTTGTCTGTCTGTCCACATTATTAAAATCACCATTTACCCTTACATAAATGTTTGTATGAAATTATGTAATAATTAATTTGAAATACATACCCTACCCCTTCATTTTGCAAGTGTGATACATTGGATAGTAAATATAAGCATGTGACTTACCCCATTCTCCTTGTATGTGTATTGGTATAATGGATAATAAGTCTAAGTATTAGGGTTAGACATACCCAACAACTACCATATGTAATGATATGTTGGATTAACAATTATATGTATATGAGTTACCTCCATTTTGTTTGTATATGTGATGTATAGTTAGTCCATGTATATAAGATACCCCGTATTCAATACACAAAAGGCACATATGGCTGTATATGATTACATGTGTATTCAAAAAAAACTTAAATACCACAACACTTCCTTTGTGTAATGGTATGAGCCAATGCTTCTGTTTGTGTAATGCCACATAGGTGTGCATGAGGGGTCGTCCCTTTCCTCACATGCCCTATTAATCTTTTATTTGTTTTAAAACGTTTATTTCTAAATTTATCCTTTTTATTTAAAAATGTTTGAAAAGTTTTTAAATATTGTTTTCATTTTAATGTTCTCTTTATGAAACATGCTTTTTAATTCTGTAATACTCTTTTCATTCTCTTTTGATCTTTTCATTACTTTCTAGACTGACGTTTCTTTAAAATACCTAACTAATCCTGTTTTGTTTTAAATACTGTAATTTATCCTTTTACTTTATAAAAAATTAAATTTGTAAATTTTTTCATTTATCAAAAATTCAATAGTTTCTATATTTGGTTTTGCAATTTTTGTGTTATTTCTTTTCATTTATCTTAATTTTATAATTTTTTTTTCTTTGCTCTCAAATTTTTGTTGCGATTTTACATTTCGGGTTTTTCCATTTGTTTTCTTGTTTTGTTGTTTGTTTGTTTTTTACACTTTCTTTTACTATTTTCACAATTCTTTTACCTTTTCATTTTTTAAAATTTGTTGGGCTTTTTTAACAAATTTTTAAAAAGTTTTTAATTTTTAAATTCTTTTTTGACTGTTTAATTTTGTCATCTTTCATACAAATTTATTTTGTTCCAATTTCCTTTTAGTTTATTCTTAAGTACATTTTAATTTCGTAATTTTCGTAATGCTTTTAGTGTCTGCCACTTTCAACTAATTTCTGCGTGAATTTCAAAATTTATTATTACTTTAAGTCTAGGCAATTTTATTATATTTTATTACAATATTCCGGGATTCTGTAGGAGTCTGTGATAAGATTCATGTCAGCTTCAGAAATTTAGTATTACTTTTGGTATCTGCCAATTTAATAAAATATTCCAGGCTTTCTTTAGTGTCCGCTAGTCTCCACTAAATTTTGTTTAAGTTTCGGAAATACTACTGATTTGTTTTTGGTTATTTATTCCAGTCTCATGTAAATTTCGTTTCAGTTTTGGAATATATATAGTACTGCTGTAAGACTACAGCACATAGTTGCAGTAGAGCTTGATTCGACCATTTTGAACTATGAAGTCATTTCCAGTAGACATATTGAAATTATAGCGCCAATTCAGGTATAAATCTAAAACAGGACATAATTCCTGGGTGGGTGTATTGGTATAACGGTACCAATTGTACAACCCCAGGTGGGCGGAGCTTAAGGTGTAGGGAACATTGTATTCAGAAATAAACAACAAAACTAGCTGTGATTGGTGCATTATGTAAGAGTTGTACTTTCTGTTAGGCTTAAAAAAAAGTAGAGCCTCTTGGCAACATGTGAGATATGTTAATTCATATCTAGATCATATTTTGTATTTTTTATGATTTTTTTTTAATGTGGTACACATGACTGAAAATATGTCTGGTGTGACTAAATAACTCTTACTCCTGTCTAGTTCCAGTAGAGTTATCTCTCTTAAATGCAATGGAGTACCTAGTTCTGTCCTTGTCAAATTGACAATCTAACATTTTTCTCTATGACAGTGTGTGACATGCATGCTGAGGTAGGATAGAAAGTGTATTTATTTCACAAAACATTAGCATTGAGGTCTGTGGAAAAAAAGTTGGTAACGTGATACCTAAAGGGAAGAACAGCCTCACAGTGTATCTATAGAAACGCATACATGTGGGCAGCATTTATGAACTGTACTAGTTTGATGTAGGAAAACAAATGGATGCTGAACATTTCTGGTCAAATAATGACAGTCTTTTAAGACTAAAATATATAAAATCTTCAGAAAATAGCTTAAGTTGGCTATGAATGGGGGCTTTTGATAACTATAGCTGCGATAGACATAGACTGGCATAAATGCAACAAAATAAGTTATGTAAACATAATATATTTGATTCTGGTCAAATATTGACTATTTTACCGGCAAAAGATGACAAATCATGTATAAAAATGCAACTATCTTGTTCTTGTAAAGCATGCCATAAACCAGGATAGACAACACTCCAGGTTCACTCGTAGATAGATCACTTGTATCATATAGGATATTCTGGTATGAGTAATTTTAGGTACATGTAATTTATAAAAGATATGGTATTCCTTCCCACTTTGATTTTAATTGTCCTGCTCGAATTGTCCATTTTTATACACTTTCCTGCCTTGAAATAGTTCATGTAGTTTATTTAGCTAAGTTCTCTTGCATTCCCTTTTGTTGAATTAGCAGGGAATACCAATAGACGAGGAGTTTTTTTAAGACAGCATTTCCTACTGACACTTTTATAAGCCCAATTATAACCTGCTATTGACTTTCAATTAATTCTATTTATTTCTGTCCAGCTGTTCTTGTGGAATTTCCATATTAGGTCAAACATTATTGAGTGATAACCATATCAGTCCCATATTGCCCATTCCTTCCATTCAAGTCCACACTGTTCTTCAAACTTTGCATCCCATCGCAAGAATCCAAATTGCCATGGGATCATATCTGCATGTTTATGGAAGGCTGCACTCCACATGCTGGCACTGTAGAGAACATGAACTATGTGAAATAAAACGGCCGCCTCATCTCAGAAAACAAAATTACATCCCTCTTGAGGGATCCACTACATATAGAAGCCTGAATTTTAGGTTATCACTTTATCAGTAATGTGTTTTTGGATAATTTAATTGCACTGAAGTTAATACAAGTGTTCATGAACTCATCTATATTACATGGATAATATACTGGAGGAAATAAAAATACCACACCTTATGTCTATCAATAAGTTGTCTCCCTTACACCAGACATAACATTTCAAGAAATAAAAACTCGCATTTTCAGAGATTGGTTATGAAAATAAAGAGAAGATTTGTGAAGTATTTTATTAGCCCTCAATCTTGATGCAAATATAAGTAGAAGCAATTTCATAATTTCTCACAGTAAAGTTTACAAGTTTAAAAACTGATAAAGTATGTTTTGTTTGGTGTAGGTATTTTTCTGCCTAACTGAAGCCCATTATTGCTAATTTCTTATGTAGAAGAAATATAAACTATATGCATCTGTATTATCTAAATTATTTTAGCATTAGCATTGAGGTCTGTGGAAAAACAATTGGTACCGTGATACCTACTGGGCCAAATAGACTAATGCCACCATCTTAAATTTATAAAATAATTCCTATCTTTAACATTATGGCAGAACATTTTGACTTAGGTATGTTCACATGACCTTCCAATGTTAAATCAATTGACGTCATAATGGCATTATATCATTAGGGTTATAATATCTTAGAGAAAGTGAATAGAATAGATACACATAGATATATGCTCCCCCCCCCCCCCGAGTTCTGAGCATTTGATGAGAAATCATATTCATCTTATAGAAATCAGAAAAATCTAAATTTTCTATTTTCTCTGGGAATCTTGGAAAAAACTATATATTCTATTTTCTCTGGGATTCTCGTAGAACAGGGTATACATAAAAATGTATATACCAATTTATAAATGATGACTTTTTGTCCTTCAATAAAGACAAGTTAATAAAATATGTCCTATCTGACTTATTGCAATAATAAAATTTCATAACGTACCATCTCAAGTTTTCAGCAATATTTACATCAGCACAATTATTTACACTACTGTACAGCCAAATTATACAAATTGTACAGTGGTGTAGCAACCACCAAAGCGAACTGCTGCGGAAGAGGGGGGAGGACATGCTTATTGGAGACCCAAAATTACCATTAAACAACTTTCTTTATTTGAAGGAGCTCCAGAATAAGGCGGGGGGGGGGGGATGGGGATATAATTTCTTGTTACACTTATGACTTCAACACAAAATCAGTAAATATTGTAGTTGTACAACTCGTGAGACCTCACACCTTTCCATTTTGGTAACTACTCTGTACATCGGAGATCAAGTTGCTCGGTAATTATTTGAAAGTAGGTATACTGGCTTGCATCTAACCTACACGCTAGTTAACAGTTTACATATAGATCCTCCCTGCAGTATACACTTAACCATGATCTGTCTTGCAGTACGAACCGTGCCCATGCTCCTTCCTTTTGTTAGACACTTAACTACCGTACATATATACCATGCATGTACGATGTACATTCACACGCCAATTTAATACACGCTTTAACAGATCTAGATCAGTGAAGTTCCGTTTACAGCGAGTATCGTAATATTTCTTCAATGTCAGTACCATATGGAGCAATTTCCTTCTCATTTAAACGCGATCAATCAATGTTTAAAGTAAAACCCCAGTCCAGAATAGTTCTACATACGAGGTTATGTATGGTACACTACGCCGAGTAACACTGGGTGATTTTTAATCGATTTGTTGGTCGTGCGTTTATGACAGGTAAGTCTGAATTGTTCTTACACAAAATAACATACGAACATAACAATGCTGTTGTCGAACTTTTATGTGATAGTCAAATAACGGTTAAACACTGTACACTACGTTAAATTGGGGCAAATTCTTGTCCAGTGTCCCTCGAAAGAACGACGCCTTCCAATGTTCCATGGCAAATGTACAGGATCATATATGTGGCTTATAGCTTGAACATACCATAGTCTATTTATACAAGTCGTTAGTTACAGAGTTTGTAACGGGAATTGGCAGGCTGGCCAGTATCAGGGTTGATGTCTTACTTTGCTGGACTTGGTAATACATCTACCCCACCCACAAGGTCAAGAAGAACATTATGGAGCAACAGTATTCAAAGGTGGGTAACTCTAACAGTAATTGCATTCGAAAACAAACTGCATACTTCCTACACTTAAAAAGCAAACTGGAAAGAAATCTTCAAACCAGGTGGAAAATCTGTTATTGATTGGTTACATGGAAACAATTTATTCTACTCTAATGATCTTGATACATCGACCCACATTCCCGAACTATTATATTGAGATACACGAGTTACATCCCTTGCAATGAATCAAACGATGACTTGCCAGCAAATATCGATTCATACATCCATTCCTCCATTCCTCCATCATCGCAAGCCATGGGCAACAATCCAGTACGTTCATTATAACCCGTGGCTGCATGTGCGGAGATTTCATTGTTTTTCTCGAGTACATATAAACAAACGTATATATGACCAACATCACAATAACGCAATATCATACACGTGCGTGAAAGTAAACCAGTATCGATCAATAAGTAACTGTGATTGGAAGAGAAACTTTGATTGGCTCATTGAGCTGGCGTGAAAGGTTATGTTGGGTCACCATGGTGAGAAAAAAATGGCTCCAGCTTGCAGAGATTCATCCATCCTTAACTGTCTTTCATTCTAGATCTCCTTCCAGCCACACACACACACACACACACACACACACACACACACACACACACAGATAATCATTTGCATGTACGTCACAATAATTATTTATCAATATGTGTATGTATCGCAGCAAAAGTGTCCCGATAACCTTTCGGTAGTATGTTGTAACATCGCATACATTCGACTAACGACTCTTAAGTTATAAACAAAGTAACAGGAAAGAGAGAAAGCCAATAAGGTGAGTAAAATTAAACAAATAATTTATTCCTTTAGAATACAAAGTGTGAATGTAAAAGACATAACTTACGGTATTGCGAATTAAATCGCAAATGATCATAGAATTTCTACCACAAGTCCTAATGATTAAAGTTCTGAATAATAATAAAATTCGGAGTGGTATTCCAAAATGAATCCAAAGCTGGAAGTGTTGATGTACCTGTGATGGTCTGCGTCGTGGCTATTTGCCAACAGTCTTTTGTTGGATCACAATAATGCAATCCAAGAATATATCCATATTTGAATTTCTCCTTGTCCAAGAATATTATGTTTGAGCTCTTTGTATTTTCAGAAGAGAATAATTTGAATTAAATAATTTCACCCAATTCAAAATACTGCACAACAATAATATAATTTGATTCTTATCAGATGTTATCACACGAACGACTAATTTTCTAGTAAACAAGATAATATATTTAAAAAATGCTAAGACTTAAAAAGAACACCGGGACGAGGGCCAAAAGTTCATTGTTCTAGAAGAATCTAGTTATAACTAGATGGTCTATTACAAAACCATAACAATGCATGTGACAATCATCAGGTAGACCAGGTAAAGCTATATGAAAAATACAAATGTCCTTGACTCAACTTAAGATAATAATCCTAATATTTATCCTTGAGTCAGTTAAAGGTAAACGTCGTTTACAAAAAATGTCACTTATTTTGGAGTTCAGCAACGAGATACAATTTTACATAACCCACAGTATATCATGAAATAAAAAGTAACAAAATACTAACGAACAGTGCAAATTATATATATATATATATGTAGAGGGAGAGAGAGAGAGAGAGAGAGAGAGAGAGAGTTTTGCAGTGCATTCGGTTTTCGTCATCAGGTGGGGATCCCATGATGCGCCGACCAAAGAACCGATTAGCTTTTCCATCACTGCTCTCTCTTTCGCAGAATCCAATGTGAGGTTTCCTTGGCCTGTTTATCAACCTTGGTGACTAACTTCCGGCAGGTAGCCTCTGTAATCCGGATGGCTGCCGTGGCACGCCAAAAAGGTTTGTGATGTAAAGCCATGGCATCATATTTCCACCGGTAGATTCCAGGCCGTCCAACCGTTCTACTGGCACTCATGGATGAGTTGCTGATACTTGTCCAATTTGTTCTCGTGTGTGTGTGTGTGTGTGTGTGTGTGTGTGAGAGAGAGAGAGAGAGAGAGAGAGAGAGAGAGAGAGAGAGACTTTGCAAATCCCCGAATACATCCACTGTATTATTTTTTACAGATAGATGGATACTCTAGAATTCGATATTCATCTCAAGGGAATTATTTCGTCTGGATTTACTACATATGCCGTCGCAATTGGACGAGAAAAGGGGTTGTTCGAAAAATTATGCAAAGCAACCAGACCACTAACATCAACAGAACTTGCCATGGAAGTCAACCTTGACGAGAAGTAAGTCATTCTCTGAGCTATGTATCCAATTAGGTCGTTTGTGCGGGTTTTCTGGTAGTTGCAGCTGTAGTAACGGCCGATTCTAGAGCACGTATTTTGTTCACAATTAAAATTACTGTTCATATTGCTAAATTTTTATATTTCTTTCGAAATTTATTATCTAAAGCTGGCATTTTGTTCAAAATTGCATTGACAAATTAAAAATATTGCTTCCTAAAATTTAATTCCCTTACAAGTCTTAATGAAAAGGATATCACTTGAGCTGTTAGTTAATTTGATACATTTACAAGAAATCTCCACCAAACCTGCCGTAAAGGACACCTCGCTTTAAAGGAATCGTATATCTATTAGAAATCCACAGTGATATTCTGTATATGGTTGCCTGTTTATGTAAGTGTATTTTTTTTTGTGACGTGGAAACGGATATTTATTTCTGTCTATGTGTTAAGTCAGTTCTCCCTGTACAAAGATGACACTATACCTTGTAACAATATGACTAAATTCCCGTGGAAAACTGATATTGTTCGGGATGTACGTTGTATACTTTAAATGCGTTATGGATTTGATTTAACTAGTTCAATAATAATAATAATAATAATAATACT
Organism: Megalonaias nervosa; assembly: GCA_016617855.1. Classification (NCBI taxonomy): domain Eukaryota; kingdom Metazoa; phylum Mollusca; class Bivalvia; order Unionida; family Unionidae; genus Megalonaias; species Megalonaias nervosa. Next base: position 11,220 of record JAECUM010008809.1, on the reverse strand, counting down.
GATAATGCCGGTATATATTGATTTAAAAAGGCAAGATCATAACCAGCTGCATTTAAAGATAAAGAAAAAGATTTTTCAGGAGACGTTTTATTTAAAGAGCACTTGTGTACGAAAAACAACACTTTACTATCTCACAACGCCCATTCACTTTTTACGTCCTTCACTGAACATGTGCAGCATCAGACAGTAAACAAAGGTTGTGGTCCTCATTTCCAAGAAATAATCCACAAAATAGTGTAATAATTTGTTGGGAATGCTAAATAATTCTTATAATTCATGATATTCAGGTTGGTGAAATTATGGCTAGGTTGTATGGTGGCGGAGAAATTAATTCAATTTGATCCCGAAGGAGACGTTTACCATGTTCCTGCCAACCACCAGGACTCTCTTTTGCACTCATCAAGTTTCGCCCCAGCGCTTGGGCCATGGATGCAAGCGATGGAAGAGATAACGAGCGGGAGAGAGAATGGTAAAAACTGACAAATTGAGCATATCCTACAAATTCGGATTTGTGGTACTGTCATGCTTTTAGTTTCCTTTTATTTATTTATTTATTTATTTATTTATTTATTTATTTATTTGGAAGAAATTTGGATCATTGAAACGCTTAGCCGGCATATCGAAAGCTAAGTTATTTTATGAAACAAACAAGTGAAAAAGATTTTCACTGTACAAAAGTCATCATTAGTACCAGTGTAAAGACACGTTTAATTCAGCCAACGAGTACATAGTTCATGTCACCTATGAGTTATTTAGATGTTTGTACACGTCAGAACAATGCTGGCTGAATAATACCGAGATCAAAGTTAAGTTCTAAATATGTAAAGACAAAGAATAGCAAAAACAAAAGAATTTAAGGCATTCATGTACACAATACTATATAATGTATCTTCCATCTGCAAACGTAATAGCAAGTGACGTGTTTGCGTGATGTAAGACGAAGGAGTAATGTCCGATGCATCCGAATATACGTTTCACTTATTTCATTTCGCGCAAAACACAAATTATTGAACTTGTTTCGTAAATTTTAATTGAAATGAATATTCATATACAACCCAGTTCTGATATGTTAATGGCTTCTACACACTACAGCATGCGTTACGCTTTTGCTATTTGCTGTGTTATCAAACTCAGACAAGGGCATCTGAAGATTTACAAGTCCCCCAATTATCGTTTTAGTTGACTCCCATGCAACAAAGCTGCTAGACTGGTTTCACAAGCACAGGGAAGAAACAAGTTCTCGACTGATAGAGACGGATATTATTCCGAGTATAAAAGAGGCTGGTCTTGAAATAAATCCAGGTAAATTTTCTTAATTTTTTTTGGTTTGTTTTGGATGTGTTATTTGTGTTCTCTGCTCCTTTTTTATACAGAACTGGAAGTGCAGAAGGATAGAAAATTTTAGCAGTATTAGTTGTCCATCCATCCTTTCAGTTTCTAAACCTAATATCCTACACTATTCTGCAATGTGGTAACTTCACTTGGGGACAGTACTAACGAAAAAGTGTAGCTGTAGTGCAAGCGATCATTGTATAGCAGTTATAAATGCAATAAAATACTTATTGGTTACAAATGCAATTGAAGATCGGGTATGAATTTTAGTACATTGTTGCTTTTGTCGGAAGTTGGTAACTGCTGTGACTTGCAACCAATATCTGTCTTTACAGAATCTGGCTTGAAGATAGTGGACATATTCTGTGGAAAAGCCAATATCTCCTTATATTTGTCTCTACAGAATCTGGCTTGAAGATAGTAGTGGACATATTCTGTGGAAAAGCCAATATCTCCTTTTATTTTGTCTTTACAGAATCTGGCTTGAAGATAGTGGACATAGGCTGTGGAAAGGCCACTATCTCCTTCTGCTTTGCCAAAATGTTTCCCCAGTCGACCGTGTTTGGCCTGGAACATACTGATAAAGATGTCGAAATAGCGTTGGACAGCGTCAAACAAAGGGGAGCAGCAGACAATCTCACAATTATGAAAGGCGACGCACAACAACTTCCAGAGTCCTGGACTGACCAGTTTGACTGTATTTTTGTATTTAATGTAATGCATCACATCCAAGATCACAGTAAGGCGACGGCCGAGTTTCGGAGGGTACTCAAAAAGGGTGGTCTTCTTCTGGTCATCGAGTCCAACCTGCACAGTCATTTGTCTGCAAATGTCGGCAGCAAATCAGCAGCGCTTCTGTACGCCATGCATATGAGCTTTCAGCAACTATTTCACGCTGGTCATCATCATGATCACGACGCAGAACATCCACAGGGTGATCACCGTGGTGACTGCCTCCGCCGTAGTGACGATAACGACCATGCAAACAGTCACCACAGCTATAGCCAAGATGTTGATGAGCATGGCAATAACGGTCACCACACTAAGGATGAAAATCGCGGAAACAGCCGTCACAGCCATGCTCATTTTCCACAGCCTCATCATACAGAAGGTCATGGTTTTATGTGGGGAATAGAGGCGTGCCAGAGAGTCCTTGAGGAAGGAAATTTCACAATCCGCACCCAAAAGCCAACTACAGATTTTATTAGCTACCTCTTTGTAGCCTGTAAATGAATTGCAGTCTTTTCAACAACTTTTTATATCTTAAGACTCTTCCATCACAATTTCATGAGTTAATAAAGATTTGAAACAGTTTGAAAATTTAAATTTCAAGACTAATTTTACAGTCAGACTGAGGTATCCATGAAGGAATAACTCACTTGTGTCATATTCTCCCTGATTCTACAGGTGTGTACACCTGATAATAAAAACATGATTTCCAAAGCATGTCCCAGATTGTTTTAATAGACCTAGCCTCATACCCGGTATATGGGCATGTGCATCAACCCGATTTCAAAATCCTGAGTAGTAATTTAATAGCGGTTTTTGATTTTTGTTATCTATGTCAAAGCCTAACACCCTCAACCCCGCCTGATGATTTTGTACTCACGTCTTTTGTTATCTATGTCAAAACCTTACATACTCAACCCCTCCTGATGACTTTGTACTCACGTTTTTTGTTGTCTATGTCAAAGCCTTACAAACTCAACCCCGTATGATGACTTTGTACTCACGTCACACGGGCATACATGTGAGCTCACGTGCGAATCTGTGAACGTTACCATGAGGCGCCCATGTCAGAGGGTATTCATGAGAGAGGGGTAGGATCCTTTAAACAAACAAAACCGCAATTATAATACTATTATTATCAATCACTCAATCGTAAGTGCACTGGCAAACACGCAAACATTCACTCGATTTTCACTGCTTGTAAATCAGAGTTATTAATGCTTCGGTTCTGTATCTGTGCTCGGAGTCGCTGGTTGTTTTCCATTACTGCCCACACGGTGCCAAATGCATCCATGCTAATCGTTTTATCCCTGGTAGACATCAAATATAGCTTAGTAATTGTATAGAGACTAATTTGTGTCTCAGTGAGAAGTTCTGAATAGACGTATACGTGAATGCAGCCGAAACGTGATTACTTTACCAGCTTCGCCAGTTACACCGGCTCAGAAAACAATACCGATTGATGTACCTATAATAGTTGCCACAGTCCTGATACCATCCATACCATGACCAACAGTGGTTGCCACGGCGATATCGCAAATAGCGTTTGTATTTCACGATTGTCGCGGTTCACTTGGTGATTTCATCTCACAGCTGTTTTTCCTCTTCGATTATTTTCTCGCTTCGGTAATATTGAGTTTCGATCAGAGGTCTTGTATTATTAATGTGATCGCGAAGTATAATTACTCGACTTGCTGACTGTCTTCAGACTGAACAAGCATACGCACTTCTAACCAATTATTTTATTTTCTGGCACAACTGTCATACAATCGTCGAAGGTATCTACTGGGAGAACATTTAAATTTCCTCTGATTGTGTGTTCTTGGGACCTGGCACTACATTCATATAGAACCATAGTCATTACACCATTGAATTGTTTCTGGATCGATTGTCATCATTTTCGTCCAAACACTGTTACAGGGACATGTGTCTCTTTTTTAAATAACAGTCGAGATTTTTTTCTTTTCTTGGCTGAGTCAATGTTGATGCAACGTAATCAAAATGGAATGCAACCAAAATGGATTTGTTGGTTAACTCCAGTTCATCCTTGTAGAAACAATTCATGAGTATTTTTATTTTGCCTGGATGTGTAGTCGACAACAGAGTGTTTCCACGTGTCAGTGCTATGACATCAAGCTGGCCTCGAGTTGCTATTGGTACATTAGGGTGGTCCGGAGTGTCGGTTTCCATTTGACTCTTTGATGAATACATTCGTCGACAAGTGTAACAAAATCACCATCAGTTTTAGCATCCACTGTCAATTGGTCCAGCGCCCCTCAGTAAATTCCGTAACCTCAAAACCGCGGTCAGAAACCATCAATTATATGTAATGATAAATTTAGTCTTAAACATAAACACCAAAGACGGTAAGGTACCCGTATGAATACATGTGTTGTCAGTGTCAACTACGGCTGTTTGAGTTTGCAACCCCAGATGAGCTACTAGCAATTAAACAGACGGGCTAGAAGGTTTAGTGGTCGTTTCAAACAAAATTGTGTCTCAAAGAATTATACGTGCATTGTAATTGTAATTGACAGCGACCTTGCATCTTCTGATCCACTTTTAATTTTCATGTACAACCAACCTAAGCTTCGACGTTTCCTTAATTTGTGAAGAAAAATATAATTTTCCGCAAGTGTTATTCGAGTCTGCAAATGTCTTGACCAGAAGTATAACACGATACTTGATTAGCTCACAAAATACTTAACAAATAAGTGAAAGAATGCAGTTTGAAGTTAGCGATTCTTGGTACTACCGGTATACCGCGTGACGGAGCGCGGTACTTTTCTACTGTACCGGTTCTTCGGTAGTTTCCGTCAGTAAAGACTATGCCGAAATTCCCGAGTAAGTTTATAACGAATTTGAAGTTCTTAACAGCACATTTTCATTTTTCATAACAAAAGCATCCAAAACATAATTTTTTATTCAAAATAATTGTATTTGTCACAAAATTAAGTTTGAATATTATAAGTATAATTATATTTTATAATCCTTTAATGATATATTTGATACGTGTCACGTATGCCGACGTGGTGGCCAAACGGGATGTTGTGAAAGGTATTCTGGAAAATTCTACTTTCCCGAAAAAATGTTGGATTAATATCAACAAAACAAAAACGTGTCATTGATTAGTTATTTATCAGCATATGTTAATGAGTTAAGTACATATATTCCTTTGTAAGACTACACGTCATCCTAAGATTTTCAGAAGAGCAGTTCTTTTCTATTGGAACTTTACGGAATTTTAAGTCCACTAACTATTTTCCCGTTTGTTGAGAAAGTGTGTTTTATGATTACTGGCCCTCTCTGATAACTATCTTGCCACGGTGTTGTTCTCCAACGCAAATTATCCCTGCCTATTATATTAAGCTCTCTAATGTTAGCGCAATGTCTATTGCAGGATCTTAGCTATAGTGCAAACGTAATCAACCCACTTTTGTTAATTTTAAGATTATAGCTTATACAACAATTAACATATACATCGCAAATTCGCCTCCTCCTAAATGCTGACATTTTAATTTATTTTTTTTGGGGGGGGGGGAGACTGGGCTGCGATTTTCTTTTTAGGTGATATATTTCATTTTCTTTTATCTTAAACTAATTTTGTTTTCAAATAATATGTATCAAATTATGGAGTTATTTTGCTTTAATTCAGAGGAAATTTTATTTCTAGCTATTGACAGGCGGAAACCTCTCCCTCCAAACCCCAAATAAATATCAGACCATTGTCCCGAAACATGGACTTGTTGGTCACTAACACAACCGTGTTATACTATGGCACGTTTCGCGGTATGTTTAATAATATCGCAGTATACCGCGGTACTAAATATTCCATGGTAACCAGCTTTACTTGAAGTGAACAGGTTGATGAAAAAACACGTTCGCCCAACCCATCCTATATTAATTAAATCAATGTGAAAACTACACCATTTAGAATTACTATTCCATGGCCTATTATATACATATACATACCCATGTAATGGTAAGCATGCATAGTCTTGGAATAATTCCTGGTCTCTCAAAGATTAATACTAATCCACCAATAACAATTTGAGAAGTTGAACCCATTTACAGTTATTAATTTAGCTGACTCTTGTATAAAGACCAGAAATGTGCAAATCAGCTCATAAAATAATAGGCACGCCCAAATATCATTTCTACTTTGACAGTTGAATGTCACGCACGGTACGAAAGCATAGCAAAGATACACTGTCTGTGTATCCATATCGATTGGTCTGCCAGAACAGTGCATAGCAATGGCTGCATTAAAAACTGAGAACTACATTCATGTGTAAACGTTGTGTGTAATACAATTCCACGAATTGTATACCACACTAGCGTTGATGCAAATCACGACATTGGTCAGTGGATAGTAAACTTGTACGTCTTAGAAGTGTACGTACTCACGCCGTACACGCGACGTATCTGCGTTATGTTTGCGTCGTATCCGCGCCTATATTGGTCTTGGTATTTATATTTGACACATATTCGGACAATCTTAGACACTTGTATAGTAATTTGGTGATAGTGGTTTTGTTTGGTTTACTGAATTAGATTGAAGCCTTCTACCAATTGGCTATCGTCTTGCATGGGCTTCTCAAGGCAACATTTTCGGAGTCGCGCGTGGGTGTTCACGCTTGGGCTAGCATGCGTGCGCATGTGATCTGAGGACAAATTCATGGGGGATAAAAGGCTTTGACCTAGAGCTGATACTAAATCCAACTCTGCTATTATCTTACTACTTCTTGACTTCAAGAAATCGTGCGACAGTAATACCAGTTTGGAAATGTTATGGATATAACAATACTATGTATAAAAATGGCATTTTAAGATGACAAGTTCACACCTGAAGTTTCAAAATGTAATAAAGAGCAACACCCATTGTGAATGTTAGGTTATAAAATATCACTTACGATCATAACTGGAACAGTAAATATTGACATTCAGAAACATTAGAAACAATACTGCATATGTATCTGTTATTAATATTTCCATCCATGAATACATCTGTACTGAATGCTGTATTTCTTTCCGAGTATTCTCTATTTGTATATTGTGTAAGTTATCTCCCTTCCTTACAAGGGATTGCCTTTCCATGCTAGATACTGTACTAATCAGTATTTTGCTGAATTAGCACTTTTATGAGTTTCAACTGATTGTATATAAATAGTTTTGAATGAATTCATGTAATATTTTGCGTTTACATAAAACAGAGCAATGTTGAGGTTTCTCGATTATAATTACTATTATCAGCTAACAATTAATCAAAGGTACATATCTTGTGCAGTGAATAATTATACAAATACCAAACGTGGGAAGATAACCCCGTGATATAAAGGGAAACAACCTAAATGACGCTAAAAGAGCCCATTTATACATTTGCAAGACCCTTTAAGTTTGAACCAAGCAATTTCATAACCACTTTTATCAACTTTTTGAACAACAGCAGTAATGTAAGAATCTTGTGTTTGACATTTGCAAGCTGTACAACCATCCACTTGTCTGAAAAAGAAAGATGTTTATTAAAATGTGTTAAATACAGTTTGGTATAACTTCAATGAATATGATCGTTTTCGTAGGTGTTGAAACCGTGAAAACTTACGACAATACAATTGAAAGTAAGATCTAGAAGTAAAACATGTCACGTACTTTACTGCCTCAGCTAAATAGGCTGTACATCCAAAAACGTCGAAAATAAACATGTTATTGTTATGCCAAGTATCTTTCAAACCAAGACGTGAAAAGACAGGTATGTTTTCAAAGCTATGCCTCGTTTGAATAGCTTTAACTATAGAGTCTGAAGGTATTATGTAGAACCAAAACAGAATATAAACTTGTGTTCTTATCTGTGGAACCAAACTGTCAAATGAGAGGTTATTGTTTCCTATTGTAAAGAAGGATGTTGAGCTAAAACATTAGAAGTTGTCTTTGGCATTGCTTTTAAATACATGAATTAAGAACGCAAACTTCGGAAGCTTTTGAAGCGTAATCTATTAAATATGGATGTTGTACGCAAGGCTCGGAAATTTTGGAAGCGTAAATATATAAGCTAAGGCTAAAGTATGCAAACCAGAAGCCTCATAAACTATTGAAGCATAATTATGTATGTTAGTTGTTGTAACTATGGCATGTAAGACTGTGGAAGCAAAGCATCACAAAACGATAAATCTGCCTTTGGGGATATAACCTGATTGCAAACTATGCAATATAAATCACAGTTACATTTCGAAGTCGTGTGATTATACAATAAATGGTGTCGGAGAAAATTAACTAAACGCCAACCCTAACCTGAATGATTACACCACGTGAACAAACAGACAAACGGACAGACCTGGGCCAGAATTACTTAGCCAAAGTTATAGAATGTACACTGTAAAATGAAAATTCTAGAATAGAATGTTTTTGTACCTAGGCTTATGATGGCTGTAAAGCTAAAACATTGGAATACAAGGAGTTTTCCTAGCTATACAAATGGAGGCTGTGGCACCAAATGATCTTTATAAAGAAGAGCTGTTTTCTTAGGTATGCACAGATATGTTATAGAAAGAAAACAGAACAAGATAAAGACACGTTCGTAGTGATGCAGAGTTCGGCTTTTGAAGCAAAGCTAGAGAAGCAAAACTGTTTTCGTAGCTGATTGAAGGAAGGCTGTAGAAAATTATCAGTGCAAAAACAATACTTACAGGCAATCTTCGGCATAAAAGTATTGCATCATCCCGTCAAATGTAGCCATAGTTCTGTTTTTACCGTTGGTATCAGTCAACCAGTTGTAGTACTGGTAGTAGCCAGTTCTTTACGAAAATAAAGAAGAGTCTATCTTAAAAGCAACCAAAAGATTTAAGAAGGGTTGACTGAAACCGTGAGTACGTAAACCCCGAGTAGAAATTGAAATCTATGGCACCGAAGGAATCTTCGTAAACGGAAATGACGAGTACACATCGCAAGGCAGGATACCACGACTACGGAATGAGATTTGTTATTCCGTATCCCAAACCTAAAATTTCCGTATTGTACACCAAGCCTGGAACTATTTTTTACAACTTTAAATATTCAATCCACTTATAAAATACCGGGAATGATTTATTGTTATACATCCTAAGTTATTCAAACATGTCAACACATATTTGTAAGTTTAAAAATGCAGTCCTATTTAATGATAATGGTCACTTTTACCGCAGGGAATAATGGGGGAGAGCCGCACGTAACGACCAACAGTTTGTAGGCATTTCACTGTATATACTGCCGAAAAATTACAGGTAGTTGAGGTTGACAACAATATTTTGGACAGAATGATTGACAGTGAGTAGTCAGATGAAGCTGGCATGCAAACTGACACCAAATACGAGAGACACACACAAACAGACAGACACACAGACACACAGACAGACAGAGAGCAAATACTTTGCCGCTGAAATGTTGTATTGCATTTAAAAAAATTCAGAGTAAGAAAGACACCTGAGTCATGTGAAGATTCAAAACATTGTTAGAAATGACACACCCACCCCACTTTCGCAGAAAACTTTACACACTGTTTAATTAGACACTTAAATTGGTGCCTACCTAGTTTCCATAATTAAACTGGATGGGATACTCCATGAACCACATTCTCTTAATAGTTACAACACAGCTATAAACAAATAATTAAGGGACAGTAACTACGGCTACAGCATTTGAACTTCAATGAGTTTGCTAATTGCCAAAAAGTGCTGAATTCTGGGCGAAACGACCTTAAACAAGACGGTCTAAGAAACCGAAGAACGAAAAATTTCTGAAAGAACAGGTTTGACACGACGTAGTAATATGTCGAGGCCATCAAGCCGACACGTATGTTCCTTCACCGTATCAAACGAGTTCTTTCCCCGGACTCGGAACAAAGCACTTGTGGGGTTTTTAAATTTATTATATATGCCCCTTTTAGTCACACATTCGTTTCAATTTTTGTAATGTATGCTCAAAAATACTTTGGCATTCTAGCGTTTTATAAACGATATTTGTGATGTCACAAGTCCAAACGTACAGAATGTTCCGTATGAATTGTACAACAGCCTTGAATGTCTTGGTGTAAGACCTTGAGACAATCCAGAATGTCTTTGAATGATATTTCAATAATCCCAAAGTAGTGTTTTAGTCCAAAAGGTCAATCAGCCTTTTTGTAATTCCAATGAATAATTTAAATAAATAATTCATCTCAAATTATATCTGAACATAATAGTAAATGATTCTTAAAACAGGAATGAATACTTATTTACAAAATCACCTTTATAGAGATGCCCACTTGAATATTCTACAAAATCCATCTCCATTGAAAATTCCACTAACCTTAGATCTCAGAGTCTGGTAAATGTCTTGGCAAAACTCCATTCATAACCCTTAATCACAATCATGACAAAAGTTAAGTATACAAAATTTCTATTGATATTTCCTCAATTACGGATAAATGCAATCACACATTATTTAATTAAATATACATAACTGTAGTTGTGTCGTCGGTCTGTCTGCATTGGTTTTATGGTGATTTACTTTTAACTTTGCTTTTTCAAAACTTTTGTATATGACATATGAACGAATTTAAACTGCAATCGTAGTCGCAGGCAAGTGGATTTATCCTCACTTCTCAAATAGAACATAGGTTTTTGGACCTCTAAGTGACCCTTTTCATATGTCCTACTTATTAAATACACACTCTACTTCAAAGTAAATTTAAGGGCAAATTTCACAGAATAACAGTAATTAAATACAATCAGTTATATACAGAAAGCACATTAATTTACAGTACTTTCAAACTTGTATTTGTAAGCTTTCGTAACAAGAAATTATTGATGCACTGAACTTCAAGCATATAATCTAAAATAATGAAGATTCGGTCTCTTTCTAACGTATGGTCTAGTCTCAATAATTTAAAGTATAAATCAATATACAATTCCCTGCGTGTACCCCGGTCTCAACAATATTGTAACAAGATGGAATTCCTCTAAATTTTTGTCTTGGTCAAAAGCCGTTGCTCTCTGTTATACGTCTGCCTATAGGTTCCTAATGTTTGTCAGTTTTATCCTCAGATTTACTGAACGAAGTTGAATCCTGAGAAATAATAGCAAATTAAAGTTCCTCCACTTAAACGTTCTCCTTAAATATATATATATATATATATATATATATATA
>JAECUM010008808.1:0-21532 GCA_016617855.1 Megalonaias nervosa | reverse complement strand
TTGCACGGATTCAGATAGATGAACTCACACAGTTGTATTCATATCAAGAAAACTGATCTACGAATTTAAACAAATAAATTCATGCAAATATAAGCAAATAAACCAAGCAAACCGTTATATTGATGTCAACGAATTACATCAGATTGACGCAGATACCTTGTGCTTTCAAGTTTTGCTCGCTTCTACCGCCAGAATTGTGTCCGTCGTCTTTCCAGACATTCGGCCCCTTGGATAAATGTTTTACGAGAGAATTTCTTCTAAATTCAACCTCGGAGTCTCCTCCATTTGTTTTCTCTTGCAGAAAAACGTAGACTGACTAAATTTTGCGATGGAACATATTAAAACCAAGAAATTTCGTGTGGGAACCATGCCCCTTATTTAGCGTAACCAATCCGGATTAAATATATCTCCAGCCTTTTATAACTAGGCGCCAAAATTGTAGTCTGCGTGACCTCAAGATTCCCAAATAACTTATTCTGGAAAATTTCAAATCTGACAATTCCGATACAAGATCGAAGTTAACCTTTACCTTCCAGTCTGTCTGACTGTTAAATAAACGAATGCTTAATTAAGAATCACTTGTCTCACATGACACAGACATTAAAAATCCGTGCTTTATGGCGATTTAACACGCACCGGTCCCCATAAATCTAATTAATCGTTCACCTGCCCAAATTAATGTGCTCTTCATAGATCGACAGAAATTTGCACCCTTACATTTAGGATGACTCCTCTTATGCAGGAATATTCAAAAAAAGAAATTTCATATTTGGTGAAGAATGATTTCATATAAATAAGCAAAAATAATTGGAGTTCACCATGCATTCTTGTGCCTAAACCGGATAATACTTTCCGTATGTGTAATGACAATAGAAAAGTAAACAGTGTCACCAAAACGGATTCATTTCCAATACCAAGAATAGCTTATTGCATCGACAAAATTGAAAATGCAAAATCTGTCACCAAGTTTGATTTATTAGAATGATTCTGGCAAATGTAAGGAAAGAGAAACAAATATTTCGGCATTTGTAACTCCAAACGGACTTTATCAGTATGAAGTGATGCCATTAGGAATGAATAAATAATTCTCCACCATCATTCCAGCGCCATTTACCCTTACTACGCCACTGTACTTATGTTAGTAAATGAAAATACTCCCACACACGCAAAGTGCGACTTATTGAAATCCTGTATAGAAAAAGAGTTTAAAAAATGTAAGAGTTACTCTTTTGTCTATTTAAATAAAGAAAGCATAAAGATTGATTTCGATATTTTATAATGTCAAGCCAAGCGGAACCCGCATATCGTCATTCTAATTTGCGAAGAAAAAATTATTTTGGGTGATTGCAAAAAAAAAAAAAAAAACAACCAAAAAAAAAAAAAAAACACCCCCCCCCAAAAAAAACCCCCCAACAACAACAAAAAAACAAACAATACAGTATAGAATTATATTGTCCGCATTAACCTTCGGAGAAAAGACTGTTGCAAACAACAGTCTAGGTTTAATTTGCTTTATTAAATTTCAAAATCAAAATAAGTCTGCTAAACATTGACATGTTTGAACAGAAGATGAACAAGACTGCATTTTAATGTGGCATCCTAAAATTGAAACGCTATGGCCTATAGTTTAGTTTGGGATAAAAATGACCCATGTTACGTATTCCAGAGACAACTATAGCATATGTGTATACATGTAGTCATTGATATAATTTGTCTAATCTGCGAAACATTAAAATCTGTCTAACTGTTTGAAGTATGTTTTACAAAAAAATTAACTGGTACTTTTTTTTTTAAAAAAACCCCAGTACTGTGGGAATTATTTCCCCTGGGAAAAACACACTTCTAAATTTAGATACATTTATGGCAATATCTGCGTCAGCGGAAACCACATTGATTATCTTGAGATTCAGTATATTATATGTATGTCAGGTCTGGTACTTATGAAAATGTGATAAAGTGGAGGTAAGGTTGACTCATAAAGTTTCACTCGATATAAAGTGGTTGGAGAGTTGCAGTTTGTATCTAGGGCATCAAGTTGATGATCAACACGGAAAGGTCGGTTGAATATAGCCCTATTTATTTACGTCACTAAGATAAACTTACTTCTCATCATAAATTTAAGACATTAGTTTTACAGTAGTTAAGAAGATAGAGGTGTGTGTTTGTGTGATTTGAATTGTTAACGTAGCTTTAACAATTCTCCAGTCATACCGCTACGATATCTGCAGTGTGGCAGTTTATGTTGATGTTTAGCATTGGGGCATCATGACATGTAGCATGATGTCCCACCCAGTCACATTATCCTGACACTGGGCCAACCAGTCATAACACTAACCTCTTAATGCTGAACGCCAAGCGAGGGAGATGTTAGTACCATTTTTTAAAATAAGTCTTTGGTATGACTTGGCCTTGGTTCGAACCGCGACTGCCGGTATTAGAGACGACGCTCTAACCACTTACACCACCGGAGCGGTTAGGAGAAAGATGAGAAACAAGGAAAAAGAAGATATTGTTGGTACGGTACCATTGTTTATACATTCGTCCATGTTCCGTCTTACACAATGTAGTGTGTGTGTGGGATTACTTTTAACTATAAATTAGTGGTTTAATATTTTGTTTACTGTGCAGATTGTTATGCAGATTTTTCTTTCATTAATCATGATTGAAAAAAGATCAAAACAATTGTAAACCGTTGATTTATGTATGGATACCAGGTTCCTCTGGTCATTTCACTCAATGTTCTGTGAACGACTACCAACAACTGCTGCATTTACTTCAATACACTGTACCCCCATCCTTCCACATACACTACGTCATGAAAACACTACAACAGAACAATTTCTACAAGGTTAGCAACACATGTGACAAATTTTAAAAGTTCACAAATTTTTACTACCTTCGATGGACACAGCACTGTCTTCGTTAAAGCTGGTGATATATTATTATTTATAGTAGTCCCTTATACACTAAAGCAAACAACGAACACGATAAATCGTCTTTGGTAATTATAATTTATCTTATCCTAGAGATATAATAACTATTTTAAAGTCGTCACAGAAAAAGAATTTCAATATGTACAGTACCAATACAAATACCTATCAATCAATGCATATGAACATATGCAGTCACTTGTACGTGTACATATCAACTCATGTCATGTTTTAATGTTTGGAGGTAAAGAAAACATACACTGGTATGTTGGTAACTAATGCACACTTCAGTTATCACTCAGTTTTCAAAGAAATCAAAGTTCAAATACTAACCATTTTAGAAGGTTTGTGTTACGAAAACAGCAAAGTCAATTTTTATATATAAATCACCGCAGAATGTAGCAGTGAAATGATTTTCTCTGGAAAAAGTGCCGTTTTATAGTTTACAATAACTTTTGATTGGTCACTAACTACTTTTCTGAAGAACAAATCAGACTGGCCAATTATGTTAGTTTGAATTTAATATAATTGGATATTTCTGCACATCATCAGTAATGCAAACCACTAATAAATGTTGTTTGTTTCTTTCTTTCCAGTTCTCTGATCCTTCTCGAAATCCTGAAAAAATAACTAATTAGGCCTTTAATCGTCATCAGTCTGATCAAACTGGATGTTGGCATGGAATTGTCTTTTGTTAAGCGAAACCTTTAATCATCGCCAACAAAGTGTAATCCAAACCGCTAATAGACCTTTTTTGTCTTCCAATTCTCTAATCAAAGAATGCAGTTAATTAGACCATTAAGTTTTTTCTTTTTTATAATTCTTCTGGCATGAAATTGTCATTTATTAACAAAATCACTAATCATCACAGATCTTGTTTTTATTGATATCGTAATAATCCTCATAACAAATGAAATGAAAGATTAGTAATCCGTTTTATTTACCTTTTCATATGTGCACTTTTCAAAAAGTTGCTAGCTCCGCATGGTCATTTTTCACTTCCTGGATTTCAGAGGTAACTTGTAAAAGAAAGAGACAATAATCATGTTTTTTTGGAACATTTTATATAGTTGGTAATTCATTCATAGCACTTTCAGAAGCTGGTATTGTCTAGTCTAGCGATATTAATTTTCCAGATTTTAACTATGGTAAAGATAGTGTACTTTAGAGTAATTCAGGCTGACATTTTTAGCATCTAGGGGCAGTCATATTGGTTAGCTGTGTGCTTAAAGCAGGTACAATGTATATCAGAACATTATCCAAAGATATTTCAGCCACACTACATGAACGTAACATAGAGGTATGCCAACGTTCTCTCCATTATGCATGTTGCAGATACAAACAACTTCTCCTTACACCTGTCACTCCCTCAGAAGTTCATAACATCTGTAGAGCAGCCCTGTAAAGGACTATTAAACACAGGGTGGTTGTATAATATATGGTTTACGGTAATCTTGTTCATATAGATTATAAGCCTTAAATTCCAAAGTGTCTATTTAATCCCAGTTTTGTACCTTAAATGTCTTTCATGGATAAAGAATTCTATGGGACTAATGGACTATATAACATTCATGTGCGTGATTAAAGATGGTAGCACAAACAAGATTGCATCCTCAAAAATATGTCCGAATCGTGCCTAAAGTGTGCATGTAATAAGATGAGATATTCAAGTAGCATTAACATGAATCTTAGACAATATACTAGATAAAATTCTCTCTCTCTCTCTCTCTCTCTCTCTGCAAGTTTTTATCGAGAAGAGACATTTGCATAACTGAGTTTAAGACTGATAATTTGTTGATGTCTTTGATAATGTAATTTTACTTTATTTTCTTTCAATCTAGTCTCTAAGGACTGGTCACTAATGCTTTGTGATCCATTAACATTGTTAGTCCTATTATTTGGATGCCGACCATCTATAGGCATTATAAAATCAGTACGCATCCAATCAGTATGCATCAAATCAGTACGCATCCAATAAGGCATGCATCCAATCAGTACGAATCCAATCAGTATGCATCCAGTAAGTACGCATCCAATCAGTACAGTATACATCGAATCAGTACATATTCAGTCAGTAGATCAGTATATATCCAATCAGTATGCATCCAATCAGTACACACCCAATCAGTACGCATCCAATCAGTATGCATTCAATCAATATGCATCAAATCAGTGTATATAAAATCAGTCCGCATCCAATCGGTATGCATCCATTTAATACGCATCCAATCAGTATGCATCTAATCAGTACAAACCAAATCAGTATGCATCCATTCAGTACACACCCAATCAGTATGCATCCAATCAGCACACCATCAATCAGTACACATCCAATCAGTACGCATCCAGTCGGTACGAATCCAATCGGTACGCATCCAGTCGGTACGCATCCAGGGCACGCATCCAATCGGTACGCATAAAATCAGTACGCATCCAATCAGTATGCATCCAGTCAATATGCATCCAATCAGTATGCATCCAATCAATATGCATCCAATCAGTATGCATCCAGTCAGTAGGCATCCAGTCAGTAGGCATCCAATCAGTAGGCATCCAATCAGTACACATCCAATCAGTATGCATTCAGTCAGTATGCATCCAATCAGTATGCATCCTATCAGTATGCATCCAATCAGTACGCATCCAGTCAGTACTCATCCAATCAGTACGCATCCAATCAGTATGCATCCAATCAGTATGCATCCAGTCAGTATGTATCCAGTCAGTATGCATTCGATCAGCACGCATCCAATCAGTATGCATCCAATCAGTAAACATCCAGTCAGTATGCATCCAATCAATATGCATCCAGTCAGTATGCATCCAATCAGTATGCATCCAATCAATATGCAGCCAGTCAGTAGGCATCCAATCAGTACGCATCCAATCAGTATGCATCCAATCAATATGCATCCAATCAGTATGCATCCAATCAATATGCATCCAATCAGTATGCATCCAGTCAGTAGGCATCCAATCAGTACACATCCAATCAGTACACATCCAGTACACATCCAATAAATATGCATCCACTCAGTATGCTTCCAATCAGTATACATCCAATCAGTACGGATATAAACACAAATTTGATCACGGCGCAAATTCAGAATGATTTCTTAATGTTTTGTGCTAAAGAAGCTCTTCGTCAGGAAAAAATGTATACAAAGCAAACACTTAACACAAAATCAACGAAATATTCTGGACTCGTACATGTTAGAATAACTAGGGGCAGTTAACAACAAGAGATACAACAATACTCGGTTGTTCAAAATAATAGACAAGGGGTCTTGTGTCAATCACATAGTGAACCAATATCCCAGTCCTCATGGTACAAACTTTGCTCTGGAATCAGAAAGGAATATATTTGGCATTAAAGTATTTGTTAAAAAATTGTAGCAAAATCAGAGGGCTTTTGAGGCAACATTTTAATGAAATGGGAGGGAAATTAAATAAATTGACGGGGTAAATGCCGATTTCATACTGGTACTTACATATTTAGTACTTCGCGAAGGATGTGTCAATATTGCAATGGCTGTAATAGTTAGTCGATTATGATGATAATGGATGCTGCTGCTGATGATGATAAAATACAGCTATTATCATGATTCTTTGGATTGTGGTGATGTTTATTGTTTTCTTCCGTACTTTCAGATAACATGACTCACCAGGTTCCGGAGTATTACTGTTCTGTGTCAGAGCGATTATCCAACATTCGGGATAATGTTGGATACTCACGAGAAGACAGAGATAGGAAGGTCAGGGTTGCCACTGAGGTTGATGTGTTTCGTATCATAAGCAAGGCTTTCTTGGGAAAATGAGACTATACATATTTGGCAGTAGAGGTGAGGGTTCAACTGGACCAGAACTTAAGTCAGATGTAGACTTTTTATCAGATTGATACCTGTCAGACAGTCACTGATCTATCCCAGTGTCGGCCAGAGAAGCTTAATCTACTAATGGTGAAGGATAACCACACTCATCCTGGTTATGTAAAATTACAACGCATAGCAATATCACCAGACTACACTGCAGTTCCAGTATATCATGTCGGTATTGATATTGATTCATTAAACAGGAGTGTAGTGCCTAACACAAGGCATCATGAATTTGGTCCTGTATCTGGCCCAGTAATACAGTTTCATTCAGTTCACAAGCTGTATTCCACTGACAGTTTGTATGCTTTACGATGCCCACAATGGCCTCAGGAGGGATACGAATAGTTCCAGCGTCGCAGATTCTATGGATGGCCTACACCCACACAGATAGAAAATGCCAGGGAATATGGATGTTTGGCCACAACTGTTGGGCATCCACAAAGTTCTGAGTGCCATCGAGAATGGAGGTTATCTTTTTCAATAGCCGAGAGAGACCTTACTAGGTCTTTTGAAGACACAACATACTGCTGAAAATGATAAGGAAAACGTATATTGAACCTGTTGTGGGGGATGCATTTTCAAGCTACCATTGCAAAGTTTGCATGTTGTGGATGAGAGCAAGAACACCACGTGAGCTATGGAGTAATGAAAATCTTCTGTACTGTCTCACCCACTGCATCAGACAGCTATATGAGTGGGCAATAACAGGGTTTTGTCCTGACTACTTTATTGTTACAAATAATATCTATGACAGAAAGATAATTGGAGCAGTAAGATTTGACTTAGTCCAAATGCTCGGAAATCTTCTCTCTTCCAATTGTACATTTTTACTTGAGATAAAATACTGTAATTTGGGGCATCATATGGCAAATGAAATCTGTAGTTTGGACCATTTTCTTACATCGAGCATACTTGAGGAAATCAGTAATCACAAAATGATTATTGACGCATCAATTAAGTGCAGGTATACAATACTTAAGCACTTTCCACAATGCTACTCAACACTTGTTGATTATCTAGATAGAATCAATAATGCCTGTAAGTATTTGCCATACCTCATGCAATATCCTCTAAAGCATGCAACAATGATTTTGTGGTCGCAACTAGGATTCCGTATTGCCACAATCTGCAGGGAGAATGCACTTTTTTGTCCTAAAAGAAAGTAGATTACCTTGTGGCTTTGGCATCAGGCTGCCTCTCTTTTGCTATCAACAGTGATGCTACTTCAGTAACACTCAAACTGTGTGGATTGGGAATTGAGCTTGGGAATCATGATTTAACAGAGGCTTGTCGTCAGAATATTAGTGACTATCGAATGAGGTCCATATACTCGGCTACAGTGGATGTGAAACATTGTACAGTTGTTTTGGAGTGTGACCTGGAATCCAGTACAGAAAAGCTCATCACAAAGAGATACAATACTGAGGAGCTGCTGCAGACTGAGACGTCTTTCAGCGTAGTTTATCTGCCGTTAGAAATTTCGATCACCCCCAAACCATTAAGGATGGAGATGTTCAGGTCAATTGGAGCACCCGCTGTGTTTAGAGATAAATGCGCTGATTCCTGGTTTGACTGGGGCGTGGTTGATTATTGTATCTGTCTTTACTTCTTTCAGTACCTGAATTTCAGCAGACAGGGGAAGGAGAGACACAAACAGGTTGCCATCGACAACATGATTTACATGATTAGCACTGAGCCAAAGATTCCACACAGAGACACGGCATTCAATCTTCTTGGCTATTCCTTTATGGAGGAAAATTAGTTGACCAATGCATTCATATGCTTCATGGAATCGTTGAAAATCCGTCCTTATCACAACGCTTCAAAGTTCTACATGGGTATTCTGTTCAAGATGATTCATGCCACTCACACAAGGCATACACGTTATGGAAGCAGGAGAAGTGACATTTCCACCTAGAGCAGTGTTGTGCAATATGACAATAAATTTTATTTCAAAAGTAGCATTATACAATATAGCAAACCATATTATCTCTTAAGGTGTTAAGAAAAAGTACGTTAAAGATATACTTCAATTTTATGGAAGAATGTGAACTGGCAACCAATTTAATGAAGACTGTCAGGAATAAATCTTGGATGAAATTGTCTTTACTGCAACGCAGCAAAGTTCTACCTGGAACTTCTGTACAAGAGGGTTCATGCCACTCAAAGTACAAACGTTATGAAAGAAGGACACGTGACATTGTCAGTGGGTGGTCTTATGCATTATGACCAATTTGATTTCATTAGTAGTGTTATGCAATATGACATTAATTTTATATAATAAGTAGTATTATACAATATAACAAACCATTTTATCTCTTTAGTTTTGTTATGCAATATGACATTAATTTTAATTAATCAGTAGTATTGTGCAATATAACAAACCATTTTATCTCTTTAGTTGTTAAGAAAAAGCTGCTTTAAAGATATCATTCAAATTTTATGGTAGAAAGTGAACTGGTTAGAAATTCAAACTATGAATAATTTAATGAAGACTGTCATCATTAATTCATGTTTGAAATGAATACTGCTTAAATTGTGACACATGTATAAATGAGGTGCTGGTTAACTATTTGATCAGTATTTTCTATTTGATATACCAAAATTGATTTCATGATCTAAAAAAATCTGATTGTATTAGTATATATTAAATTCTTTGATTACAAATTTATTTATTTTTTTTTATCAAAAATGTGATTTATGATATCAATTTTATATAATAAATTAAAGTTTATTGCTTTGTATAAAAGTCAATACATGATATGATTTTTCCATATATAGTGTTCCAAAAACCATCTCGTTCAGAGTATTCTTCTTTTCTCTTTAAAAAAAGTGTTATACAAAATTTTGATCCTTTTGTTCAAATAATTTTTTAAGAACTCAGCAGGTAATTAAATTAAGCAATACTCTTATCTGGTCCTGTGTGTTCCAATTTAGTCCAATTTGATAATTAATCATAGTGACGATCAGGACAGGAATAAGAGAGAAAAAAACCCACAAATTACAGGTAGCTATTGTAATGGCAAACCGTTGCTTTCAGACAACTCAAGTTGACCATAAGAGGTTATGACCATATTAATGTGCGAGGCACAACGCAATATGGGGCTCAATAAATAGCAGTTTTATTAAGAGGATTGGTTATTTCTTTGGGGAAATAGTTTCAGTATAATCTCATATGAAAATAAAGACTTTTTAAAAATATTAAAATATAAACATTGTACGAAAATCAAATTCTTGATATAAAAGAAATTTTGCGTAATATACATCAACTTTTGAATAATTGTATCATCAAATATTAGGGCTTTTGATCTCATACATGTACATTTTCTATATTAAATTTTCATGAAAATATTTTACGATATTAAACATTCAAATTTATGAGATAAAAATATTGCTTTTCATAAAGATGGTATTGCAGAAATTGGAACTCCCAACCCTCCACAAAATAAAAGATGAAATAGATTACGTCTGGACCCAGCTACGTGGAACAAATTGTTGATAGATCTTAGACACAATGACATGGTGAGCTCATTCAATGGTGCTATTAAAACTCACCTGTTTCAACTACAACAAGAAAGTTAAAGACTTAATGTTTACTTACTTAATTATTGTCAGCATGTTATTTATTTTTTGTAGTGTTTTTTTTGTAATGTTGTCGTTGTGTAAGTTTTTACGTGTTATCTAATATTTTGAAGCGCTTAAAGCTTCTAAAGATTAGGCGTTGTACTAAGTCCACATTATTATTATCATAATTAGTATTATATTTCCACTCTACATTTGTGAAGAAAACAGTAGTATGGGTTATTGCAAAAAATAAATAAAATAAATAAGGAACCATTACAGTGTGAAATTCTGTTGTTTGCGTCTATCTTCACTATATAGACTGTTGGAAACAACTGTCCAGGTTAACTTATCTAATGAGAATAGTTATGTCCAACGTTGTCATTTTCAAAACAGAAGATGAGCAAGACCGTATTTTAAAGTGGCTTCTTAAATTTGAAACTGTATAACTTAGTTTCGGATACAAATTACAAATATAAATTACGTGTATACATGTAGCCATTGATTTAATTGGTCTTTTCTGCTTAAACATTCTAAACTGTCTTTTTGCACAATGATTTAAAAAAAGTAAACTTGTTCATTTTTGACCAATACTGTGAGAATTATTTCCCCTTGAAAAAAAACCAAACAGTTCTATATTTAATTATATTACATACGTATTTAATTTTACGTAGCTGATTTAATGTTCGATACAGATGTTGAATCTGTAATTTGGTATCGCACATTGCAAACCTAAAATTTCCGTATTGTACACCCAGTCTGGAACTACTTTTGTAACATAATAGTTCAATTATTAACTATCAATCAGGAATGATTTGCTATTATTATTATTATTATTATTATTATTATTATCATTATTATTATTATACTTTGACCCATGGTTTTTAATTCCCAAAAGACATTCCAGAGTGTAAATCATCTAAAAATCGAATTTTAACTAAAATCCATTGCAGCTTCAGATTTTCAAAGCTATTGTCTGTGGATTTTTATTTAAAGGGCAACTTTATGTGTCTTATTATGGTGTTGGTTAGACTGAGGTATATAAAGTGAACTGCGTGTTTACGTTTTAAGTTCATGCGACTGTTGAAGTAGAAAATAAAGAAAAGAAAACAGAATAATATTGCAATATTCTTTAGAATTTTCTTGTTAACGTATATCCAAGTTAATATTAAAAATCTAATCCGCATGTTAGAAAAAGACAATCTTCCATTTCTTAAAACTATTTGCTTAAATTCAATGAACCACTAATTTCTTGTAGTAAATGAAAACATAAAACTCGAGAGTTTGAATGTACTGTTCATTAATGAGTTTTCTGTATAAAAATCAATTGTTTTATTACTGTTAGTCGGTGAAATTTGCCCTGAAATTTGCTTGGAGTAGTATACATCAACGGCCTGGACGCGATTACGTACATGTATATGTGGAGGATTGTTAATATCGTCCAAAAGCCGCCAAATGCCTAATTCATTTGTTCAAATAATACGTTGCAAGATTGTTAAAAGGATGTGTGAATAAAAACGGGCCATGTAATAAATGCAAAGCCACATAAGTGTTTTTTTTTTTTTTTCGAGGAGGGGGGAAAGAACTCGTTTACTACGGCGTAGGAACCTAGTCTCGGCCTGACTTGCATAGGAATCAAATACCTATAACAAAACAAATTGAGGCAGTCGCACAAGATATTCTTACGCCTAATCGTATTCGTTCATTGCGCTCGGAACAAAACACGTATGTAGTTTTGTTTATACATGATCGGAGGGGAAATAATTGCATCAGTGGAAATCGCTTTCGTTATCTTCACAGTCAGTGTATGATATGTCTTTGTGGTTTCGCATTTATGAAATTGTGATAAAGTGGAGGTAAGGTCGACTCTTTACATTTTGATTCATTCTTAAGTGGTTTACAGGATACACGTGCCTAACACGAGTGTTGTAGTTTGAATCAACCACATCAACACAGGGAAAGGTCGTTTGAATGTAGACCTATTTATTTACGTCGCTAAAATAAGTGAACTTAGTTTTCATAAATTTTGAGACATTATTTTCACCGTAGTTAAGAAGAAAGAGAATAAATGAAACAAAGAAGATATTTACGCGATCTTTTAATGTCCGTACGAATGTTGATACGTTCGCCCATGTTCTGTCTGACAAGCATTACGTACAGTAATCCGAGTTTCATCTGACCCATCTTCGCTAGCCAAGCTTTCGATATGAAAACCCTATCTTCACCTTGGTGTAGATAGGGTTATCATATCGGAACTTTGGCTAGCGAAGATTTCTCTGACCCTTCACACTTCTATTTTTTTGTATTTGGACATTTATGTCGGGGAGTAGGGTCAGAGTCATTTGCCTATCGAAACGTTTGAATTACCCGACACATATTGTGAGTTTCCTCGGACCCTTCCCACCCCATTTTTGATATTTGGACGTTTAAGTTGAGGTGTAGGGTCAGCGTAATTTGCCTATCGAACAGATGTATTAATGTCATCTATTAATGTGTTCTGACCATTTATTTAGGTGCCGTCAATTTTGTTTGAGCTGATATATTTTATTTTGTTTTATCTAAAAATAATTATTTTGCTTCAAATATTATAATGGATATGGTATGGTTTTATTTGTCATAAATCAGAGCATGATATTTGCCAGTTATTGACAGACGGAATATTTCTTTAAAATAGTGTCCATCACTGTTTCAGAACATTACATTAATGTGTTCCTAATATAATTGCGGCATACGTATCGCGGTATGTCCATACACAGCGGTAAAAAGATGTTCGTGGTACCCAGATCTAAATGTATTTGCATGAAAGTATAGTTATAAATTGACACCCATGTAGCAAACAAAGAGGAAATTGCCTATAATTCTGTCTACCTTATATATTTAAATATATAATTATTTCAAAAGAAATTTACATGCAATGACACTAATATAATCGTACAGGTTAAAGATTTATAGTTCGTTCCAAGCATGAATCAAACCCATGCCGCCAGTAGCGGCTAATATCGCCTAGGTCGCATGCACAAGAACCCTAAAATTAAATTCCCATGTGCATAGCATATGCGTTCTCGTGGAACTCGGGGTGGTGGGTTGGTGGGGGTAGTAGAGTTGGGACGTGTGTGATAGGGGTATAATAACTAGCGTAGGCGACAAAGATACACGACCTAATTCTTCTAAAACTAGTATATTATCTTGCACATCCGTCCACCTTTCTATCCATCCGTTTTGATGTATGTGCATGCATCTAACACTCAGTGGTGCGCGTACATTTAACGTTTTTCTGTATGGTATCGCCTGTGCTAGTGTTATCGGAATGGTTGTACCGGCCATAATATGTAATATTTGTATTGCGTACTTGTCTCTACCGGCTTACTTGCACTACTGCTAATATTTTATCTGTGTACTTACTGACAAAGATTATAAATATTTTGTTTTGTGTATCCTCAAATATAATTATTGTGTATAATTGTATGAAATTTAGGAGCGATAATGTATAACTTATTCTGTTTTACTTTTAACTTCAATATCATTGTAATCCGATTATTCTTTATTTTCTCCACATATTAAAGACTCAAACCATGATACTGATCTTTAAATGTATTCATGACAATAAGTAATAATAACTTGGAAAGGCACGTGTTTTCTGTCTTCTTTAGTGTAGTTGACAATAAGTAATAATAACTTGGAAAGACACGTGCCATCCGTTTTGCTCTATGTGCATGCATCTCACACTCGGTGATGCAAGTGGATTTAACGTTTTTCTTTATGGACACTGTGCTAGTGTTGTCGGTATGGTCGTACCGGCCATAATATGTAATATTGGTACTGCGTACATGACTCTACCGGCTTACTTGCACTACCGCTAACATTTTATTTGTGTACTTACTGACAAAGATTATAAATGTCGTGTTTTGTGTATCCTCAAATATCATTTTTGTATATTATTGTATGAAATTTAGGAGCGATAATGTATAACTTATTCTGTTTTACTTTTACGTTCAACATCATTGTAATCCGATTATTCTTTATTTCCTCCACATTGACTCAAACCATGATACTGATCTTTAAATGTATACATGACAATAAGTAATAATAACTTTGAAAGGCACGTGTTTTCTGTCTTCTTTAGCATAAGTAATAACATAGAAAGATACCCGTAATATATGTCTTCTTTAGCATAAGTAACAATAACTTGGAATGATACGTGTATTGCATGTCTTGTTTAGTGTAGTTGACAATAAGTAATAATAACTCGATACGCCACATGTATTATATGTCTTCTTAAGTATATTTGATAAAGAAAAATAATAACTTTGTAAAACAGGTATACTGTATGTCTTCATACCTTAAGATAAGGCTGTTGTTGTTGTTGTTGTTGTAGGGTTTAACGCAGTTTTTCAGCACAAAATAGGCTATACATGGCGGCCAGTATAAATAAATGGTGGAGGAAGAACCCGTGAAAACCCCGGAAAGAACCACCGACCCACGAGAAGCTTCTGGCAAGCTTTCTCACGTAAACACATTAGCCGAATCCGAGACTCGAAGCCACGAAGACGGGTGAGATGGCAGTGATCCGCAACGGTGAGCGCTTTAGACCACTCGGCCACTCGGGGCCCCAAGATAAGGCTGTAACGTTTGTTACTATTCTGTGGTCTTAAACTAAGAAACAGAAAAGATCGAATACCAACCAATTTTGTAAAATTCAACATATAATTTATTTTCCTTGAATACAAAGAGAAAATTTAAGAAGAACTTAGAGTATTGTGAATTCCAATTGAATTTCAGTGGTGTTCCAAATAAGTTCCAATATCGAATGTTGTTATTGTTGTTGTTGTTGTGGAGCTTAACGCCATTTTTCAGCACACGATAGGCTATACATGGCGGCCAGTATTAATGGTGGAGGAAGAAACCGGGAAATCCCCGGAAAGAACCACCGACCCACGAGAAGCAACTGGCAAGCCTTCTCACATATCCACATTCGCCGAATCCTGGACTCGAACCCACACAGACAGAGGTGAGATGGCAGAGATTCGTAACGGAGAGCGCTTTAGACCACTCGGCCACTCGGGGTCCCCTCCAATATCGAATGTGTTGATACGCCTGTAGTCTCGAATGAGCTAATGTGCTAGTGGTCTGGAGTGTGGAGATGTGCCAACAACCTTTTGATGTATTACAGTGATATAGTCCAAGATGTCCTTGTCTGAATTCGCTAAAATTCAAAATTGATGCTTTAGTCCAAGAATATTATTAAGCAGTTTGCAATTCCAGTGCGTATTTTAAATAATTAAAAAACTGAAATTAAAACCTTAACAAAACAATAAGACAGATTCCACTGTGGATGTTATTATAAGAATCAGTACATATTTTTAGGTAAATAACATTGATATAAAAAGCTAAGATGCAATATTAGAGCCAGATTGTAGATCAATTCCTTTCTAAAACATTTAAAGTTGTTAATAAGTTTCAGCATTTCTAAATGAAGAGCTAATGTCCTAGATTCAGATTAAGATAAACATGTTTACCTCCATTGCAAATGATGCTAATATTTAATCTATACTCACAGAGACTATTACAGTGATAATGACAAATATTTTCAAGAATTTCGATCTGAAAGGGATATATCTCGCTTTAAAGATTTGAAGTAGAAGGTTTATGAGGCAACCTTTTTAATAAAATGAGACGAGAAACTTGTTGGTATTGTGATGGCTGTAGTAGTGTGTCGACGACGATGACAATAATGACGATTATTAACTACAGCTATAACGATGATTATTTTTGATTATGGGGATGCTTATTATTTTCTTCCATTACTTTCAGCTAACATGACTCACCATTTCCCGGAGAACTACTGTTCTGTTTCAGAGCAGTTATCAAACATTCTGGATAATGTTGGGTATTCACGGGATGATCGAGATAGGAAAGTCAAGGTTGCCACTGAGGTTGAGGTGTACGTCACTATAGCCGCGGCTATTGGGCCAAAACCGAGATTTTATGTATTTGGCAGTAGAGGCGAGGGTTCCACTGGACCAGAACTTCAGTCAGATGTAGACCTTCTCTACCAGATTAATGAGTGTACGGACTGTAGAGTAATCACAGATCTATCTCAGTATCAGTCAGAAATGCACAATTTGCTTATGGTGAAGGGTAACCACACTCATCCTGGCTATGTAAAATTACAGCATATCATTACAACAATGCATCCAGCAATATCACCAGACTGTATTCCAATTCCAAAATACCCAGATTTACATCTTGATGACATTGTCGCCATTGATTCAGTAAACAGCTTTGTAGTGCCTAACACAGTAAGTAATAAATATAGTAATGTAACTGGACCAGCACTGCATTTTCATTCAGATTTCAAGGAGCTTTCTATTGACAATGTGTATGCTTTAAGATGCTCACAGTGGCCTAAAGAGGGATACGAATGGTTCCAACGTCGCAGATTATATGGATGGCCTACACCTATACAGATAGAGAACGCCAGAGAATATGGAGGTTTTATCACACCGGTTGGACATATACACAGTCCTGAGCGCCATCTTGAGTGGAGATTATCATTTTCATTAGCTGAGAGAAACCTTACGAGGTCTTTTGAAGGCACAGTGATGAAAGTCTTCATCCTAATGAAAATAATAAGGAAAACTTATATTGAGCCTGTTGTAGGGGATGCATTTTCAAGCCACCATTGCAAAGTTTGTATGCTGTGGAAGAGAGAAAGTACACCACGCGAACTATGGAGCAATCGGAATCTTCTTTACTGTCTCAATCTCTGCATCAAGAAGCTATGTGAATGGGCAACAACAGGGGTTTGTCCTGACTACTTCATTGTCACAAATAATATCTATGACAGAAAAATAGTTGGAGCAGTAAGAAATAACTTGGTGCAAATACTCAGAAATCTTCTCTCTTCCAATTATACGTTCTGGCTTGGGATAAAATGCTGTAATTTGGGGCAGCATATAACAAACCAGATGAGTAGATTGGACAATCTCATTGTATCGATTGCACGTGAGGACCACGTTAAAGATATAATTAGCATAAAAGCAGCATGTGACTGTAGGCATTATATACTGAAATACATTCCACACCACTATTCAGCGTTGGTTGATTATCTCGATAGAATCATTTATGCCTCTAAATATTTGCCATTCATCATGCAATATCCTCTAAAGCAAGTAATGATGGTTCTGTGGTCGCAGATAGGTTTCCATATTGTCGCAGTCTGCAGAGAGAAGGCAAGTGATTTGTCCCAAGAGCAAGTAGACTATCTTGTGGCTTTGTCATCATCTTGCCTCTCTTTTGGTATCAACAGTGATGCTACTTCAGTAAGACTCAAACTGTGTGGATTGGGAATGGAGCCTGGGAATCAAGATTTAACAGAGGCTTGTCTTCAGAATATCAGTAATTACAGGATGAGGTACATAAACTCTGTGCATCTGAAACTTCCCAGGACTGTACTGAAGGATGATGATCTATTCCATGTAGAAAACTACCACAGGAAGATATTCGGCACTGAGGAGCTTCTGCAGACTCAAACGTCCGTCAGCGTTGTTTATCTGCCATCTGAGATTTCAATCACCCCTAAACCATTGAGGATGGAGATGTTCACATCAGTTGAGGCACCCTCGGAATTGAGAGACAAAGACGATGATTCCTGGTTTGACTGGGGAGTGGCTGATTCTCTTATGTGCCTTTACTTCTTTCAGTACCTGAATTTCAGCAGACAAAGAAAAGAGAGACATAAACAGGTTGCTATCGACAACATGATTCACGTGATTAGGATTCAGGCAGAAATTATTCACAGAGACACAGCATTAAATCTTTTGGGTTATTCGTTTTTGCAGGACAGTCAGCTGACCAATGCATTCAGATGCTTCATTCAATCCTTGAAAATCCGTCCTTATCACAACGCTGAAAAGTTCCACTTGGGAATTCTGTTCAAAAGGGTTTGTGACACTGACAGAGGACATATACATTATCGAAGCAGGACTAATGATCTTTCAAGCTAAAGTATTATTGTTCAATATGATAATATAACATATTTCATTAGCAGTATTGATCAATATGTCAATCCATGTTATTTCGTTAGGTATTAACAAAACATTAATTGAAATAGATGTTTGGATTTTATAGAAGAATGTTAACTGGTTACCAATTCAACTATGAATAATTTAATGAAGACGGTGATCATTAATTTAGGTTTGACATGGATACTGCTTAAACAGCGAAGCATGTATAAATGATGTAATGTTTAACTATTGCATCACTGCTTTCAATTTAATGTACTGTTGTGAATATTTTATTTGCATTGGTTGTTTCTTAGTCTTAAATTTTCATTACATACTATGGATAATTGTATTTTGGACTTGACCTTGTCCAAAATCAAGTTCATTTTCTCCCTGACGTGATTAATTAACTGTGGATTTGTAAACAACATGTTTATCTCATTTGGAAATTCCCCACGAATTGCCAGGTCTACCTGCTGTTTACTCCATTTTATATTAAAATTTTAATAATAGACTTCTAATTATAACCACGATTTTATTTTGTAAACATTAACAAGCTTCGAGAAGGTTATTTTCGCTTAGTTAATAGGTTTTATTTAGAAAATGCTAATTGTCACCTGAAATCGAGTAGAGGACTATATAATCTTGTTACTGGAAAAAATATGTATTCGTGCTATAAGATCATGTAGCAGAATCAGTTGTATTATTGTTGTGTTCAGTAGTTCATTTGGGTTGGAATTTATTTATTCAAATTATTTGTTCACTGGAAATACAAAATGCCCTTCACGAATAGACACTTGAATTTATAGTGAAGTTTCAAATAAGGATTTAATGTTTAGATTGTATTATTGTGATCCAACAAAAGCTTGTTGGCACATCATCATTATATTGGCCATCACAGGCACAACAACACTTCCAGCGTTGGATTTAATTTGGATTTCTACTAAAGTTTATTTTGAACTATAATCATTAGGAGTAGTGTCTGTAATTCTAGGATTATTTGGGATTAAATTTGCAATACCGTAAGTTCCTTTTTACAATTCCACTTCGTATTCTAGGGAAATAAAATACTTGCTGAATTTTACAAAACTTGTTACTTCTCACTCTTTTCTATTACTTGTTTTAAGACCATAGAGTCAACAAATATTATTTTATTCCTATATATTTATTTGATTCTGCGCATCAAAATGCATTAATTGTATTCAAAATGTAAAAATGATATCAATTTGATGCTATAATTTTAGTGCCCTTTTTCTTAAAAAAAATCACCTTATGATATAATAATTCAGAGCTGCAAAGATTTCTCCATATGTTATGTCCTCAAAATTATCCCATAAGTGTTCAATATATGTTCAATAAGTGTTCAATATATGTTCAATAAGTGTTCAATATGTTTCCAATATATGTTCAATATGTGTTCAATATTTTTTCCTCAAAACCAATTGTGGGATGCACCTCTATCCTAAAATGAATTAATTAAAATTTCTAAAACGCAAATAACAGCTCCGTTTACATAGATTCGTGGAATTTTAGCACGATTCGAGTAAGCGTTTTAAACTTTAATTATGGGGCACGTCTACATAACCTAATCTGGTTGCTGTCAACTTTTCGGAATCAATATAACGTGTTGGTTGGAGTCGACTTCCATAGTCTTATTCCCTCTGCTCGTTCACACTTAGTTCATCCTTGGGTTCCCTTGTCTTAGGTGTGGAATTCCTGGTATTAGGTGTGGAAGCCTAAATATCAGATGTGTAATCCTTACTCTCAGACGTGGAGGATATTTTTACTGATGCATAAAATAAATGCATTCTAAATCTTTGTTCCATCTGTACTTTCTGAACATACTAACATTGCACCACTCGTCACTCATTCAGAATAGCTGCATCAAATTGCACAACAGACTCTTACTCATAATTGGTGTCATGTTATACCGTGACATTCAACACAACAGTGTCGTATTGCCTCTTCCTACAGACAGTTAACATAGTACAGGAAAATTTATGTATTTCTCCAGTAAACTAGTTACCATCCCTAATTGATCGATAGCATAGTCTGCTCTCGCTTAATGACGATTAAGAACCTACAGTGTGAACTATTAATCACTATCTTGACTAATGTCATACACATGTACACATACAGCGACATTAAATAACGTTATAGACCTCAATACAGCTCCAAAGTTAATACAACCGATTCATAGGTTAAAATATTAACTTCTTAGTTAAATAAATAGATCCAACAAAATTCTATTCTTAGCCTAAATACACTATTGATAACAATTCATCGGCAATAAGCATCACGCAAACCTAATAATAATCAATTCTTAGCATGCATGTTCATATATCATTTAACATAAATAAATTATACGAGTTATCTTAAGACTCGTATAAAAATATGCATGAAATGAAGACAGCAC
Organism: Megalonaias nervosa; assembly: GCA_016617855.1. Taxonomy (NCBI): domain Eukaryota; kingdom Metazoa; phylum Mollusca; class Bivalvia; order Unionida; family Unionidae; genus Megalonaias; species Megalonaias nervosa. The sequence continues at coordinate 747 of JAECUM010008808.1, read as the reverse complement.
CTTGGTCTTCGATATTAGCTATTTTGTTCCACTGTGTCATAATTGTATCCTTATACCTATGGTTACGTGTCACTCAAGGATTCTGTACTATACGTCCCTCGAACAACTTTTACACGGAGCCAAGACCTTTCGTCCAACGCAAAAAGAGACTGCTTAATTTTGCGGAGTAAAAACGTTTATAAACACGAGACTTTGCCTGGGAAAAACACTCCAGGCAAAATTAAGGTTTATCTAACTGCGATCATTAACCTACGCGACTCCAGAGGTTGCAAAAGTTTACATTTTGCTTCTGCTTCAATTTATATATCGATCTCTTCAAAGTTTGAGCTTATGAAAAAATTTGAAAAAGTACGAACGCTGTTTCTGATTCAGTTAAACCGTTGGAACTTTGATAAAGAAAACCCATTCCTTACCCTTTCGTGCATTTGCGCATGACATAATTATCAAATGGTTCCTCATTAAAAATCAACCAGGTCCCTATCAGACGCTTTCAAATAATGAAGTCCTTAAACATGATACGGATTGAGTGCGGTGCAAAATCACATTCATCACTTAAAGTGGCAATGTTACAATTACAACTGCAAAATTCGTACTGTTACAAATAATAATGATACTAATGATGTTCGTGTATAGTAATTGTTCAAAACCAATTTTGAAAGGTGAATCCTTATACCCCCATACAGGGGTTACATGTGCACATAAATAGGCTAGTTTGGAGTTTTTCCAACATGTGGTATTAATATATAT
>JAECUM010008807.1:0-36305 GCA_016617855.1 Megalonaias nervosa | reverse complement strand
TATATATATATCCTTGCTGGGCCTGGCTAGACTTTGAAAGATCTACTTGATAGCTGCCATCAATTACGTCACATACTAGATTGACTGCGATTGTTGATGTTATATTAACAACACCAGGTGAGATATGGCGGTCTCCACCAGTTGGATTATTGTTATGTTTAAGAATGACCGGTGGAGGGGCTATTTTTGTCCATGATTCAAGTATCATAGGGAAACGTTCATCAATAATTTCATTAACTGCTCTCTTTATCTCTATAGTATCAAATCCTGGCATTACAAATGTTGGTTTCTGTTCTTCTGTTATTTTATAGTATTTAAGAAACGCTTTTTCATATACCTCTCCAGATAAAAAATGTTGAATCGGTTCATTTTCATCAACTATATAAGTATCAATATATTTATCTGTTTTTGGATCTAATGGTTCATATTTAATTGATCTAATAACATGATTTAAATATTCAAAGTCTGAAAAAATTTGATTTATATGTTGTATTGGTTCAATTATCTGATATTTTAAATCATCGCTGTATGATTCTATAATATCTCCGGTTAAAACCAACAGAACTGAATATTTACGCCTATAATCAGAAAAAATTGGATCAGAAAATGATTTAAATTTTTCAACATCAATTGTTGATATCATACCTTTTACACCAGGATGTTGATTTATAAAGTAATCAGAATGCTCAAATCCAACTTTACTTAAATCTTCTACCCATGGATAATTTTTTCGATATTCTGGAAGTTTTATAAATATTCTTTTATCTGTAGCAAAATCAGATCGTTTTGGTCCCAGTGGGCCTTTATAAACCGCTGGGCTTCAGGCCATCCTAATACTGATCTAATCGAACTCTGATAAATATCTACAGAATAATCAGGAGAATTTATTTCAATCGCTGCTGATAATGTTGGTTCGTAAGCAGTAATTGCTATTTTTTATTCTTTACCTGTTATAGATTTAATTCATCGTTGATTTGATCTATTTGATAACTGCCCGTGGGCATACCAACAACTTGCCAATCAGGAGTTCCATCAGGTTTATTCTTATTTGCAAATACCAGCAAATTATTTGGCTGTAATCCACTGAATGGTTTTGATCTAATATTTGGCCAGCTATGATAAACTCGTAATTGTGCTAGGGCTATTTCTTTTGCTGGAAATGCGGTTGGAAAGTTAACGCTAAACTCAGAATTGGTCGAACTCGTCGATATCATTGTGGGTTTCAACGGTACTGTGTTAGTGACGATCTGTTGTAATAATTCATTCGACGTTGACATTATTATTATTACAGTTATTATTTTAAATCGGGAATTTAATCCTCCACTTTTTTGTCTTGGTTATTGTCAAGGAATACTTCATTATATGTTTTCATTATCGTTGCGAACTCCTCATCAGATATTTTACCATCACTAAGATACGACGAGAGATATGACGATAGTTTAGAATACTCTGTTGTTGCTGTATGTAATTTTATTATATACTCGTGTAAGTTAGTATTTGTACATGTATCTATCTTCTTAGCGATAATACTGAGAATGCCTGCGATAGTTGTTGAAGTTGAAACGACAATTGTTACAACTGTAGGCGCTGTCATTATTATTGTTGATAATAATAATCCGGTTCCAGCAATAATAGCAGAAACTGAATAAACAGTTATATCAATGACAACCATACGTCTGCGATATTGTTTTACTTTTACTGTATAATCGTCAATGATATTTTTAGTTCGGTCTGACACTCACATATTTGATTGTATCTGTGACGTTGAACGTCGATTGAGGTTTGATTCATTATACTTAATGACGTTGTCATTTAATTAAGTAATTAGTTGAGGAGTTTCAGCTACAAATTCCAGACACCACCAGTAAGACGCTGCGGTTAACTTTTTATCAGATGGTTCAAGTATAATCGTTTCTTCGTTATCTTTATTTAACACTATAGATACAACTCCAGAAAAATTATCGGTTGAATGACGCCATGGAAATGTAGTAAAACTCCTAAATTTTGCAGAGCTGAACACGGACAGCCTGTACACACCAGTGACCTCAGGGGTATGTTTGATAGTTTTATTTTGCTGTGACCATGTTGCTGATCCTGATGCTACTGTGTATACTATATTGATGATCTGATTGTGAGGAATTTTAATCAGATTCGTTTTATTAACAATATTAGGAATTCCACTGACAATATCGTTGAGTCTTGTGTTAATTTCAGCGAGTTTAATATCAACAACCGCTGGACTTTCAGAAAATTCATTAATAGATCTGTTTATATTTCTACGAAAATTCAGAAACGTTTGTACGTGATTAGAAAAATCAGTCCTGAATGCGGTCATTCCATCATTGATTGTTGTTAATGATGTCGTCATCGGGATATTACTATCATCGACGTATTTTTTCGTTGCAGCATCAAAATCCGATTCTGGTGTTCTGAGATTATTAATGCCATTATTATTCATGTTGAGAAATGCACGCATTATACCACCGTTAGCCAACACAAACTTAGATTCTTGATCATCGACGTATTTTTTTGTTGCAGCGTCCGTATCTGCGGCTGGGTTTCCAAGGTCTATAATTTTATTTCATTTCATGATAATGTTATCCGTGAATGAATCACCAGCTTTCTTGATATAATCGTTGACTGACTTACCGGAATCTTATTTTACCTTTATCAGTAACAGTAACGATATTATTAACAACCGCGGTGGGAATTCGTATGAGTACATCTGGTAGTTGTATATTACTTGTTTTTAATCGTCCTTGTTTATCCTGAAAAACAACGACTTCATTTTGATCCACACTTGTAATGTTTAATAAATCATCGATTTCTTTTCTGAGCTGGTCAAGAGTTGCATATTTAGGTAAGTCGCCTTGCTGCTGAGCTTTACCGCGAGAAGATCTTCCGTAAATATCTATCATTATATTTACTAATGTCTGTTTAAATATTGGACAACGTAGTATATTCATGCACGACTTTATGAGGCGGTTTTCCTGGTGGTGCCGAAGATACAGCATCAAGTACAGCGAGTACTTCACGACCACATATTGGCGGATCAGTTAATTTTTGAGTTGGTAATGTTGAATACTAGATTGGAATACTTTGCATGTTGCTAACATATTTTAAAAATTCTTTTGGTGGTGCTAGTCCATATGAATCGAAATAAATCATTCCACGTGGATCAATCGCGTATGCAACCCAATGAGTAACTGGACCAGAGTTTTCATCGAGATTAATAATACCAGTTTCAATATTGTTTGGTTGTTTTGGTAATTGATCGCGCATAAAACACCTCTGAAGTTTTTTATGTTTAATTTTTTAGAAGCATCAAGTAAATCAAAATTGGACATGGGCAGAATCAACGAACTGTCCCGGGAAGTCTTAGACCTCTTCCGTACCACGAATATGGGGTCCATGGCAATCTTAGACCCCTTCCCTTTTTTTGGAGGTTTTTATTCCTTGACCCGTTGCTTTCTTTAATCCATTCCAGCAGCAGTTCTAACAGCGCCTAACGCAGCTGTTTTTGCAACAGCTGAGGCTTCAGCGGCTATTAATGCTGGTATAGCTGCAAGAAGTGGAAATATACCACCCGTCTTGGCGGTGTCTTTAATGGCACCCGCAGAAAGATTAAGTCGTATGCCGTTCTTTGATTGTTTGGCTTTATTGAAATGCCTGAGCTGACGTTCCGATAATGATTCGGACCACCTGCGATCTGTTCTCTTTTTAGCGATATTTTTATTCCACAGTTATCTTTTGATGCTGGTTGTAGCTTTTTAATCTAAACAAGAGTCAGACTGACACTAACGTGATTATATGAGATCATAATGTCATAAACGATCTAATTACATGTTTTCTACTGGAGCATCAACGACTCGCATTCGTCCACCAACACCTTCAAGTAACATTGATTTATCTGAGAGTATAACAGCAATTGCTCTGTAATTACCACCAATGGGCAGTCGAGTTCTTCGAGCTCGAAAGTGTATATCAACTACAGATTGTCTAATTAAATCCAAATGTTCGAGTGAAAAGTAATAAATTGGATACAACGTTGTAAAATCTAGTTGTGATATTTGTAAACCAGAATCAACATTTTGATCGCGACCCATGAATGTCATTAATCGATGATATGCACGTGCTACATGATTTTGATCAAAATTTAATAATATATCCTCAGCTGGTTCTTGATGTCCATTTATCCTCAGTGAAACCTCAGAAACACCGAGATCGTCAAATATCATTATACTGCATGTTTGTGTGTTTACTCGTGCAATATCTTGTAATGCAATAAATGTATGCCTTGGTGAGGCTGTTCCTTGCTGAGAAGCTATTTGCCAAGTGAATAAACCGTTAATTGTGCTTTGAACACTATCTGTGGTCATTGTCAACCATGATAACATTGATTTACCACCTTGACTCATAACAGAAAGTAAACGTTCTTCTTCGGGTATTGTTGGAGTCATTACCGACATCCACAATAAAAGTTTCGTCAGTATTACTTTACCTGCATCACCGATAGGGCTCCAGACTGCATCATCGTCCGTGGCTTTTCTTACAAGTACAACTGTGTGCTTGACCCCGAAAATAACTTTTCTGACATTTCTGCAAAATCCAAAGATATGTGACAGTGGAATTGCACATGAAAATCTTCTATTTCCATCTTTCAGCATTGATCTACGTACTGTAAATCCTAAATTAAATTCTGGATTTGGAAAAGGTAAATCTTCAATAGCGGCAGCAGCAGGAGGAGCAGCTCGATTATTAGGCTGTCGAAGGATTTGATTTCTACTGTCAGGATAATCAGAAGTGTCCTTAGCAAACATCATTGATGGACCAGCTGATCTTGAATAATCGTCACTGTATCTTGCAAGGCCAAGTGTCGTCGTGGCAACGTCAACGTCTTTCTGAATTGATTCAATAGTTTTTCCGTCAATCATGTACGTGGCGCTGTCGCACAATGCCATGATACCATTATTAACAAAACCAACTCTAATATCAGCTACATATGCTACTGGTGCTGCAGGATTAACGATATTTAAAATTTCACCTTCTACTTCAATAAATGCCTCAGCAGGTAAGAAATATCTGCTTGTATCCTGAACTTGCAGTTCAATTCGCCCACGCTGATCTGGCTGTCGTGCATCATAAGAATAATACTGATAATCACGCATAGACTCATCTTTGAGTACTGGTGCGTCCATGTCGAATGCGGGATCAGATATACGCTTGAACATCTTTATTATTATCGTGTTCGTCTAACACGAAGGTCGCTTCCTGCTATCAGACTAGCGGTTATATTTTTTTATTTTTCTGATAGTGGTACACCAACCAACTCTGCTAGTTTTTTATTAGCAGCTTGATTTATTATTTTACTAACATTTGCGGGCATCACTTCAGTGCTGGCCAGTTTCACTGGTGGCTGAGGATTTCGTCGTATTAATCGCGCTAGTCTATCCTTGATTGCTGAGAATGCTTTACTAGCAACATCACCAACAGCACCAATACCTTTTTCACCAACAACATCAATAGCTTTCATTCCCAGTTGCTTTGCAATCGGTATTGCTTTTGGAGCTATTCTTCTGAATAGACCCTGAAGAACATCACCGAGTCCATCTCCGTAGATCGTTTTGTATACTGGTAATCGTGAATTTATTACCCTGACCATAGTCGGTCTACGTTGAGTATTATGTATGATCATCTTATTATAGTCATTGTATCTAATTGCTTCCTTTAATCACTGTGATAATCATCGGCGATTTCATTAATGAGAGATCGATACACATTAATATCCATGATACCACCTGTAAATAATCGTTTACAAATATCAGCTGCTTCATTAATGATTTCTGGGGAATTATTACCAGCTCGTTTTCCTCCAATGAGGATTTCCAATCTATCAACGTCGGCAAGGACATTCTTGGGGCAAGTAACAAAACCGCTTCCAGTATGACCCTCAGATTCTTCTTGAGAGAGGGGGAGTTGTGGTTTTCTTGATCGCTGTAATGTTGATTTTAATCTTTCTGCTTGTTCTTCCAATCGTTGTTGTGGTGAAAGCTGAAAACTTTCTTCAGTTTCTCTTGATACTTCTTCTTCTTCTATCTGCTTTTTTAGTTCTGGTGTTAAAGAAGTTTGTTGTTTTCTTTTTGTATATTTTTGTTTTGGTCTTGCTGCTTCTTCTTGATTTTTCCGTTCTCTTTCTTGTTTTTTACGTTCTCTTTCTTGTTTTTTACCTTCTTTTTCTAATTGTTCTGCTCGTTTTCTTTGTTCTCTTTCTTCTTGTATTTGCTGTTTTGTTGTAGTAGTTGTCGTTCCGCAGTATCTTTTTCGAAAACTATACCTCTAACATATTCATTTATTTTTTGTCTGAATTTAATATAATTTTGATCATTGTTTTTAACCTTGTCAAGTCCTGCATTTACGCTATATATCCATCTATACAAACCTTCACGATCTATATTATCTTTAGCATGTTCAGGCTTTAAATATTTTTTCTATGTTTGAAGCTTTCCACAGCAAATTCATGTAATTCATATTCATCGTATTCTTTGATAAAATCAGTAGCTTCTTCAGTAAATCTATCAAACGTATCAATTTTTACTTTTGCTTCAGCAGCAGCCAGTTCAACCGGTTCAGAAGCAACCAATTCAGCTGTCTCATCGTCAGCCATTCCTCGTAAAAAAACAATTATATCCTTAGTTCTTCCCGCTATTTTCTCAGTTGTTTTAGCGGTTGCCTCTAACTTTGGAAGAATACCCTTAGTAGTCTCTGTAACAGGTTTAAATAATTGTTCTGCATCTTCTGCAAATTCAACCTGAGACCCCTGACGCGCTTGTAGTTGTTGCTTGACATTATTACGAAGCGGAAGATATCTTTTAATTGCCTCTAGTCGCTCTCGAGCTAATCTAGCTGAGTGTAGTTCTCCAATCATTATTGATATAACAATGATTTAATTACAGCAGCAGAGGAGGTGAACGACCAAAACTGAGTGACCGAAGAGTAAACGAAACACGCCATAAAAAAAAGTCAAAGATAAAGTAACAAAATGAGCTAACCCAATTAGAGAATCTCTCGGTCAGTTAGAAGCTTTGGTTTAGCGTTATCGACCTTGCGATTTCATTTTCGTAGGAAGCTTTATTTTTCATAAATAAGGTCTCCAGCAAAATGGTCTGTTCACCTCCTCTGCTGCTGCCTTATATTGATTATGGTTACACGTATCTGAAAATGGCTGCGTAATTGCTATGCCTTATATTGATTATAGCTACACGTGTCTGAAAATGGCTGCGTAATATTCCCGTGTGCACATGCTGCCTGCCTTCATGCCGAGCAATTAACACTATTTGTCGGATGTCTCGATGTCATGATAGTTACTTGGTTGCTATTTTGCATCTTATAAAGGACGTTCCAATTTCATGTTATCAAAATTGAATCAAAATCAGTAATATCGGTTCATCAACTCCCAAATTATATAAAACTATTAAACAGGTACGCCAGATCATCTCATTTGTTCTGATATTGACAAATTTGCCCCCCAACCCTCCCCCATAAAGAAACAAAAAAGAAGCAAACAACCGTAACAAACTGTCAAAATACCGTAGTTACTTCACCTTCGCTAAACCACAAAAATCGTTACTTGAACATTTTGAAAACCACTGTATAACTTTCCACATAAAATCGTGCGTTTAACATTCAGTGGCTTTCATGTTTGTTTTCCGTCATAAAACATATTCCTGCATCCAGGAGACATTAAAGTAAGTAAACACAGAAAAGTGTAATTTTTAGTTCTTACCTCATCGACATACGTTATGTGAATGGTATAATATTTGAAAGGCGTCACAAATTATTAATGTAACCTCTGTTCTGTCATGTTGCGATATCTTTAATGCAAATTCTTGAGATATTGTTCCAAGACAGTGATATATTTATTGGATTAGTACCCGACAAAGAGCCATAGATTCATCCCCTAACCCCCCCCCAAAAAAAAAACAATCAAAGAAACAACGATTGGTATCCTTTACAGGACACACCGATGCACGTATAAACGAAATTGTTGGGTTTTTATTAATATGGAGCCACAATATGCAATGCATAGCTAATTGCTCTATATATTAAGCCTCGTAATTTTAAAGAAAATAAATTTTAAAAAATGTTATTTTCCCTTTTTGTGCCATTCTACTTTTTACTTTATATTTTTTTTTTATCTCTCCAACTCACCATATGATCTATGATGTTTGCCCGATGATCTCTCTATCTCAACTTCTCCCACTGGCTCTCGATATATACTGCTCCAACTTGGTTCCTTTTTGTTCCTGAATTTTGATCGACTTGTTGTTAAGTACTTATTCATTAATAGTATTTATTAGCTATATGGTATTCAGTGAAGCTTCGTACTATTTAGGGGAAAAGTCTTGTAGTTTATAATAAGACGATATTGAGTTATTTTAACTATCGAAAATGTAGTTATACTAGCATAAGGTTATCAAATTTGTTATAGTTAAACAAATTTTGAAACATTTTTGAAATGGTGTTCATCTATTACTATTAGTATAAGTTTATGTTGTACTAATTCATAATGACTTCAGAATTTACAACATGTTATTGTGTATTGTACTGATGGAACGTTTGGCTTTCGACCAGTCGGAAAACGTGTAAAATTCATTATTGTGTCATATATATATATATATATATATATATATATATATATATATATATATATATATATCGGGAAAATTCTATGAATAGGTAAAATAACTTGGCCACATATGATGCTTTAGCAGGCTTGATGAAAATTTCATATCTTTTTGATTCTACTTGCGCTGGTAGCCTTCGATTTTGGGTGAAACGGAATTAAATAGATATGCAATTTTCGACTACCCTCTTAAAACACAGTGTAGATGTCTACAATATGAACTCATGGAACGTTTCTGTTCAGCATTAAAAACTGCCCACCTACTCATAATTATGAAACACAGCGCAAAACTTAAATCCGTGCCTACAAAAATATTTCAGCTGTCAGTAACGTCTGATTTGGAAAGATAACCGTTACGTTCTATATTTTCATAATTTCACAGATGTGAAAAGACTCAAATGGTGGTGTCTTATTATGTAATCTTAAATTTGTGGTCATTTTTGTCAGGCAGTTTCATAACAATAGGGTGTATTTTTCCGGATTGAAGTTTTTCAGCAAAATTCCCTTGTCTTTATTGTTTATTGAAAATTTCATTACTATTGCTACAGAAGGCTAACCGAAGGGTATTTAACAACCTTATCTAAAACTCACGCCTTGCAGGCTGGTAATGATGAGAATAGAAATATCCTCTTGTTACACCTCTACGGCATTAAAATAGGTAACAAGAAAGAGCGAAAACCAAAACTTTTCGTTGGCTCGAAACTATTATTTATTTCCTAAAATACAAAGTGAAAATGTGCAAATAACTTACAGTATGGTAAATGAAATCCTAAAATCTTAAATATTCTATCAATTCCAAAAGTATCGAGTTATCTTAATGAGTTCTAAAGGTAATCCAAATGATGTTCTCTATTGTAATGATCTATCAACAGTACAGAAAAATCACTATGATATAATATCAACATGTATTTAAATGATTTTACAGTACTTTCGTAACAGCTATAAATAGCTAAAAGTCTTTGAATAAATTCAAAGTATTTCCGTGGCTACTTCTATCCCAATTAATTTGACGTATTTCGAGTACTGTAATTCCAACAAAATAATATATTAAATAAATGATTTCCGCTCAATATAACTGACTAACTTCCAAGACTGGTGGTACTCAAAAAATGCCTAAGTCTACGTAATCTATATGGATCACTAAAAACGCGAGATAGATAACAAATCACATTCATAATATAGACCGCAAACATTAGGACAGCTTAGCCGTTAAAGAACATGACCTCCATTCACATCACGTGATGTTTACCTCATTCAACCTTGAAATTTTATAAATGAATACACTCATTATGATCACAAAAATGACCTCTTCTAAGAGTACAAACCCATTCACAAAGGAAATTTGTATTTACAATATTATTAACTAAATAAATTTTACAAACTATGTTCATTAAAATAATCCACATAATGTAGGTATACATAACACTCCATATATGGCAGATTTTAAAGACTCAATAAATTTTGTTTTTTGATATTTTATTTTGGGCAAATATAAATTGTTGATTTTTATTACAAAAGGCGGAAATAAGTAATGATCAACTCTCCATCTCTCTGGAGCCTGAGGCAGCAGCCATTTGGTGTCAGAGAATAGAGTCGTTCAATAAATCTCAACCGGGCTCATCCTCCATGCAAGAGCTATTTCGCCCAGGGATGAGATACATGGTTGTGGATTTGGGAGGCAAGTAATAAATAAATTGAATACTTTATCTCTACTCCAACTTAGGAGCAAATACATCTTCATCTTTTTCTCTTTTCTGTCACTATTTATGTTGTTGTTGTCATTTATTAAATATAATGTGACCACTCCTATTATTCTTATTTATAAAACTGCTACTCCAGCGCTCCTTCCGTCTTCTGTCAAAGTCATTATGGTGGTACTTGCCGGAAAGTAATGTGTGCATCATTTGGTATTCTAGTGCTAAGTCTTCGACTCAGTGGAGGGTCACCTGTATTTGGTTACAATATATTAACAGTAGGGTAAAAGACTAGAAATTGCACATATGTGATAGGTCTGAAGGGTTCGCTTTCCCTCCAAAAGACTCGTGGTCAAAAAGATTGTAACCATGTTCCAAGTCGATCAATTTGCCTGGTCTTCCCCCAACCTCAGATCATTCCTGTACTCGAAATTCACTTGGTGGTGGATATAATACAGCGTGACCTTGCACTATATTTTAGCAAATGTTAACTGAACTTGGATAAAATTATAATTCAACTTTATAAATCTTGTGGGACGTAGTGTATTGTTTAACCACTCTCGGATCTTTTGCTCCTATTCCATCTTCTCAGGTGAAAAGTACAATTGGAATTTCACGATATCGCCATTTTGTGGTCGCTAGAGCTCATGTCGAGAAAACTGATGCAGCAGAATGGACACAAATCTGAAAACGTTTTGCCAAACTGGCAGAGTAACTCACATAACAGAGGCAAGTATGATTTCAAAAGAGACTGTGTGAAGACCGTGAGATACAGAAAATTCAAGAAGTTTTATTCCATCCTTATATTTTAAATGTTTCCGCCAAATGATCCATGTAAATCACCTCTTTTGAGTACATATTTGCTTTTTCCAGGCGGAAAATATACTCATGTATACAATCACCTAAATTATTTCGAAGATATCTCTTGTATCGAAGGATTTCTTGGATACTTTTGCCTACAATGTGACTTAGGCTTCATAAAATCGGACGCAATGTGAATACGTATAAGTTAGACGTTGAGTCCTTGTGTTTCAGAATGAAAGGAATGATACTGCGTTCCACCTGCTCATTAACATGTGTGATTCCATCATGTAGCAACCAATATCAAACGAAATAATTCGGACGGAATAAAAGTGCCCGAGAATTAATAGAATAGTTGTCCTAAATGTGGACAGAAAGTTTGTATCAATTTCAAACAATCATAACAGTCATGTCCAGAACAAAACTTATGTTCTTTTATCATCCGTTGGTCGAGTTTGATCTATAATATTACATTCAGCAAAAAGGTTATCGAACCAAAAGACGACAACAAACCCAAGGAAAAAAAAGAACCAGCCCGTGGACTTCGTCAGTTCAGAGTTTGAATGTGCTCAAGGCACTAGCATTCACATACCAATCTTTTCTGTTGCTCGTCAAGCTTGCCATGAATGTATGCAGGAACTTTTTTTTATAACTGTCCAAATTGTATCGTTATCCATGACAAACACGAAAGGATAGTTTGTTGGTATAATTCTCATTTCCAGTTTCTGCAAAATGGTTCTTGGTCTTGGATGGTGAAGAGGTCGATCGTTACGAAAACTGTCACCAGTACACCACATGGATCGTTTATAATCTGTAGTGATAAGATGGCAGTTTATTTTTTGCAGCAGTGCTCAGAAAAAAATTGGCCAAAGGTCACCATCAACGGAAGCAATATCATTCACAAGGAAGTGGTAACCGTACAATTTAACGATTATATCCGCCTTGGAATAAAATGCCTACAACATATAGAATGAATAAAATTGTTAAAAGATATTGTCATCATTTTCTTCACCGTAGAAAATCAACACATCGTACTCTCTCATTGACCCGAGGCACGACACCACAACCTGAAATCGATGCCAGTGGAACAATCGAAGCTCTCAGTGCATGGCACCACGCCCTCTGTTTGGACCCTTTTGACTTTGAGGAAGAAATGCTTAAGTATTGTTGGTCTGATGTAAATATTTTATGACGTTGTTGTGCAATATTTCGAAAGTTACTTCTCAAGCATGGGGCTGCTATCGATCCATTCAAGGACGTGTCTGTCATTGTCCCAAAATGTGCATTGGTATATTTTAATTATTTTCATACCCGAGAACACGTTAACTAGTGTGTGAACACAATCATTTAAATCAGTAAGTCGTCCGTATTCGGCCATGTATTTGCGTTGTTTTATTGTCTCTGCTTCATGCCGGGAACGGTGTAGAAATAAGATATATAAGATCGGTTCTTGTATGAGGCAGAATAATCTTGAAGAAATGTATCGATATGTGCTCGCTGAACCCTTGTTTATGCAAACCTGCTTGATTTGACAAAAGTCACCCCAAACCTTTGACACAGCAACGTTCAAGACTTTCTCCAATACGAGGGACTGATCAGATGCAAAGTTCTTCCGCCTACGAACTTGTAACGCCATGTATTGACTAATCATTACAATGGAGAACTGATGGTTTCTTATGTCATTAGTGTGCTGAAATTTGTAATGAATACCAACCATGTCGTCAAGGCGAGGACGAGATGGTCTTGATAGGGACGTGGTTATGTGTGGACTTGTTTCTCAATTATGTAAAACAATTGTGTATGGTATATGGAATTTGACACCTTCCTACCATTAAACAACATCAATAAAACAGACGAAGTGTTAGGATTTGTTTCGGGATCTGTCAACAAATTTCTCACATTGAAATGAGAGGCTTGCTGCTATCTCACCTGGTATCACTCTCATGAAGCACAAGGGCTATTAAAGCACTGGTGGCGATGCGTAGAAAGATTCCAATTAAAACATATCTAGCTGAAGAAAGAAATATGTGTTTTACAAAGGTCAATCCCTAATTTATGGGGTAACGTAACCCAGCTCTAAATAATGCCCAAAACACGGAATCAAGGCAATACTTTTAGTTAATCGGCAATAGAAAGAACCTCTTCTAAAACATCTAATGCAAAGTAAAACTACTGACACTAAATTATCGTTCAAGTCAGGTCGTCGACATTGACCCACTGAAAGTATTGAAAGAAGCATTAAAATCATGTCAAACCGTAAGAACCAGACAAGATTATACATTTGTCAGACCACCAAGGGGAGAGTCACCCATTGCAGAATGTGCATAAATTTATTGACGAGAACCAATTGCGACTTCCCTATCAGAAGGCTTTACGCTACTGGCATGCGCTCCAGCATAAAAGGCGATGGTTACATTGAAGAAAAGATCATTTTTTCGAGGGACGAAACAGATGCTTTCGACACAGAAACATATTTGATTCTGTGATCTGCGAAAATTTATGCTGTGCACCCGAGCAAATGTGATACAAAGTTTTCCACCCTACGAAGTGAACTCTAGGGGTCCTCATAAGCATCGTATCCGTAACAGCCTAACTTTTACACTACTAGTGAGAGTGCTAAAAGTCGTTCCAGAATTACTCCTTTCTTCGTCCTCTTCTTCAGTTTCTGAGGCTGCTGCTGCCGAAATGAATAGCACAATCTAGTAAAATGTACAAGGCTTAACAATCATGTTTTAAAAGGTTCTTGGATCTATCCAAACCAGAACTCGGACGAATATATCCGTTGAAAACGTATTCGCTGTCGCCTCGTCCATTCTCCAAAGTCAAGCGTATATGAGTTTCTGTATAAGAAAAAATGGTTGAACATGACTGACGTCAGTCCTATAAACAATATATCCTCCTCCAAGATCTCATAGCATTATTGTCATCATCCTCCCCACAACTTTTGTCAAACCATTAGTCCAAACAAGGGAAAAGTGACATTCCAACTCAGTCACTCAAACATTGCTCTGTGCTGTCGGTCTCACCAAAGCGACTGCCCCTATGCGAAATAGGTTCATCAAAAAAAAATTCCTGAAGCAGTCATCGATACCATATGTGAATGTGTTTGAACGTATTGAAATAATGCGTCTCCTTGACAAAGACACAGGAAGTACGATCGGAATGAAATAATAACCTTCGTTGACACATGATGAAAAGAAAATTCCAGGCAGTCATAGAATAGTGCGCCAGTTCAGAGAGAAGGATTCCTATAGGTACTGGTAGTCCCAAAGTTGTTGCTGCCATGTTAAAACAATAGCAGTCCCGCTATTATGAGGAGTGTTGAGGTCAATTGAAAAGGACAGTACCTTCTATAAGTATTGTACACCTTGATCGTATGGAAGGACGAACATTAACATTAGTCCATTTCCATAAGTGGATGGGAAATCACTGTTTTGTACGGACAATGGATACCCCACTTCCAACCGAATCGTAAACTTACGCAGATTGCAAACATATAATAAGGGTACGAATTATTGATGGATCGTCGATTAATCTTGTCAGACAAAGAAAAATCACAACGGGACAGAAAATTTTTGCAGAATCTTCAGATATTTAAACATCTTTACCAACTATCCCCTCAAGAATTTATGAAGCTCTAAAACAAAACAACGGAAATGTCAATAGCGGCGATGACAACGACACTACTAGCAAAGATTACATGATACTCTTCTTTAAAAGACGAAGCCTTCAAATATAAGTGGGAAATAGAAATGCAAAGTCTATGCTTGCTTCTACGCTTCTGATCATTCTCACATGTTCTACAAAGATCCATATCCTTTAGTGTATCAAGAACGACATATTCCTGAATCCGATTTGGTCAATGATGCTTTCCTATACCTTGCACATTTTCATTCTTTTGGATGACAACAATTCTTCTTAGGACTAACCCAAATCAATGACCTTTATGATAACCTCTGCAATCCACAACCTTGGCAATAGACTAAACGTCAGTGAATGTTATAATCATTGCCTACCTTGTGTAAGAGTGCGGAAGAAGAGGGAGAAAAAACATGAACATAGCAAGAAAGAGAGGAGATGGATGAGTTTCAAATGACACCTACTAAGATATCTACAACATTCGCCAGTCTACTCAAATTTTACAAGAAATGAAAACCAAGATTCAAATGATCATGTAGACATCAACTCCATCGGAATTTGAATAGAAATAACATTGATCTACAATTTTTTCGAAGTCGTCTGCTTCAGAGATAAAATGTGCTATTTATTATGGATTTTGATGTACTGAATTCAAATATGAGAACTAAAAGAACAGATTGACTACTGTTTCCAAGATATAACAGTTTTTATATTTTACGTCTATGTATATTGTGTAAATAGTAGAGTTGTAATCATAAATTGTTAACCTAGGTCTTTTGATGTGTTTATGATTCCTTTACATGATATTTCACCTGTCCTGTTTATATAACACTTTTTAAAAAAAAAACAGCAAAAGGGTCACTGTCCAGCAATTGTCTGCAAGCATTGATGGGCTCCATTTGCCCTGATAGCGTTTCTCCATTGTTGAAATGTCCTGGTGAAATAGCTCGCCTTGCTCGTCGCTCACTGCTTCGCGCCTCGGTGGAAAAGATCTAGATGAGAGTCCAGAAATATATGCCTTGAGGAGGTTTTCTACCAACACCCTGTAGCTGTTGCCTTGTTGTTTGCGAAAACATTTGTTGCCACTAACTGGAAGGCTTTCCATGCCGTATTTTCTTTGCCACGCAGTACACTGTCAAATGCATCGTCTCGAAGAAGTTCACGAATCTGAGAACCAACAAAGACACCTTCCTTTATCTTAGGTTCACTTAAACTTGGAAATTTTCCACGGAGGTACTTGAAAGTTGTTTGTGTTTTCTCCATCGCCTTGACAAAGTTCTTTATCAGACCCAGCTTAATGTACAAGGGTGGTAACAAAATCTTCCTCGATTTAACAAGTGGTGGATGCTGAACACGTTTCCTCCCAGGCTCCAATGACTGTCGGAATGGCCAGTCTCTCTTGACGTAGCAGAAATCTTTCGCACGACCATCCCATTCGCAGAGAAATCATCAGTACTTTGTGTATCTAGTTTGTAGACCAACCATGAGAGGAAGAACCTTCAAATTCTAACATAGTTTATGCACCTCAAAAGTTGTTTCATGTTTTCATAGGTCTCCTTCATATAGACTGCATGACCAATTGGAATTGATGGCTAAACAGATTTAAGACTCCTCTTCGATGAATCAATGAACAGTCTCCACTCATCTGGATCATGAACGATGTTGAGGGCTACCATCACACCATCGATGTTGTTGCAGGCTACAAGATCACCTTCCATGAAAAAGAATGGGACAAGATCCTTTGGACGGTTACTGAACATGGAAACCCTAACATCACCTGCCAGGAGATTCCACTGCCGTAGTCTAGAGCCCAGTAGCTCTGCCTTACTCTCGGATAGTTCCAAATCCCTATCAAGGTCATTCAGTTCATCTTGTGTTATGATGTGTGGTTCAAAAGAGGAGGATGGGAGAAGCTATGGGTCATGTGACAGTGAGGATTCATGACTAGAAGTTTCATCATCTTCCTCTTCCTCGTCTGACTCAATTGAGAATGATTCTGGTGCATCAGGAACCGACAGTCCTTCTCTATGGGTACTGGGCGTATAACTGATGGAATGTTTGGATAATGCACAGTCCACTTTTTCTTCTTTGACACACCTTTCCCAGCTGGAGGCACCAAGCAGAAGTAACAATTGCTGGTATGATCTGTTGGCTGTTTCCAAATTGTTGGCACAGCAAAAGGCATAGATTTCCTTTTCCTGTTCAACCACTGGCGAAGATTTGTTGCACAAGTGTTACAGCATATGAGTGGGGCCCACATATTGTCCTGATCTCCAATTTTGCGGCCAAAATAAAGGTGATAGGCTGTCTTAACCATAGTGGTTATACAGCACTTTTGTGATCCAGTTATTTGCATTGTTCACATAAGTACGATGCATCTTTGCTCACTTTGGCTAAACAGAAATGTGACCTTTTGCAAAATCAAACACTGACAAATAAGAGAGCACGACACTATGATTTCTAGCACTGATATAGGACAATTTGTTCAGAGTGATGTAAGCATAGTTATGATTGCATCATCCATGACTTCTAGAAATAACATGATGCAATTCATATTATGTATGACGCAATACCAGCTTCAGATTGCATCATTCATTGGTTTGCCTAATGCAAATGCTGCCCAAACCCAGTCATAGATTTATTCATAGATCCCGTCAAAGATGTATTTTAGTCATTTCTGGTTTAAATTGATATCCCTTCCCTTTATTACTCACTTATCCTCTGCCATTCCCAACTCAAGGGTCGCATATACTGACCCAGTATCATATCTTCAAAACTAGAGCCAATCAACAATTTTAAGCATCATTTCGTGGTTCGTGCTAAGTAGACGCATCCTAAACTGCATGTCAATAAATTTGTAATATTGAAAGGATGAGTGCTTTAACGGTTACAACGGCGACCTGTACGATATCGAGAATATTCTAGATCAAAGAACACACAAAATGGGAAATTGTTCTATCAAGGAAATGAACGAACGCTTGAAAGGATATTCACTCTATTTTGTGTCTTAGCCTCACAAATCTTCGATCAAAAAAATGGGAATTCATAAAGATGACTTTAAACACTAATACCGTCTCTCCTTTCTCCACTTCATTCCTCCAAGACTTTCAGAAACATACACAATGGTAGCTGGCGTCAGTGTAGTGATCGTGTCCCAAAAACTGAAATCCTATTTTGCTGCAAATCTTCGCAACGTGCTTTGTGACTGTAGCTGTTATTAGAAACTTCAGTTAGCAACAAGTGATAAGCAACTGTGGATCAGTTTACTGTGTGGTTGTATTGGCTTCTTAATCCTTTGTAGCAACGCCAACGGTAGGAACACCAATCGTGATCATAAGAGTCAAATTTACAGAAAACAATGTCCGTCTTCATTTTCATTTTCGAAAACAATTCGTCGCTAAGTTGAAAGTAGCTCCACAACGAGGCCATACTTTGGGCACTGTAGCAACAGTGGTGAAGTATTTTGGTCATCAAGGATTGCAGGCCTTGTAAAGGCATACACTGTCACAAAGAAAACAATTAATTGATGCAATCATGGTTAGCTGCCAAAGGACCTGAACTTGTTCACTAGTAGAATATTCTCGGAATGATTATTCGACCCTATTTCTTCGTCTTAGTTTTCATATAAGGGATGTTTACTTGAGAATTAGTTATTCCTGTTTTAAACATCAGTCTTAGTCGAGTCATTTAGTTGATTCAGTTAAGAGCATTTAATTTATTCATTTCAGCTAGTGGTTACCATTGTTGATAAAGACTGGATTAAGAATTTGTGTTGGAATTGCTGTGAATTCATTTAAAGATAGTTTGGATTATATTATTGCGATACAGTTAGACTGTCAGAACATCAGACTATTCAAGACTATTGACACATCAGCACAATGGATTGGACTTCATTCAGAACACCACTGGAAATCGTTGGATTACTCGATACTATTGTCTTGTGATAGCACTATCATGACTATTTAGGATTTTATTCACTATACCGTTAGTTATTTTTAATTTTTCACTTTCTGTTCTTGAGAAATAAATTATTTGTTGCATTGTACGAACCTTGGTTTTCACTCTTTTCTGTTACTTAGTTTAGGACCACAGAATCATACCATACGTGAAAATGAAAGTCATCAACATGTTGTGAACATGTTCATGCATTCTTTATATAGTGAAGTGGATGTGTACCTGAACAACAAACTAGTCAGCATGGACGCTTATCCTTACTGGGCTTGTCTAGAAAATCTGCTGACTCACTTAAAAGAAGCCAAGAACATGCACTTAGTTGTTTCTGTGATGGCAAGTGCAAAGATAAAGTTTTAATTGGTGATGATGACGGAGACCAAAATGTAATATTTTTGTTTGGAGATGTGGTTGCAAGACAAGTAGTTGTTAAATGAAGTCGATGTGCATATCCGACAAAATCGAAATAGTACGTTTTACCATTTGATGGTTAATGCTAACGATTACAAAATCAGAATCGAAGAAGCCAGACTCTACGTACGATGTGTCGATGTCTTACCTATAGCAGGAAATGAGATCATCCAGACTCTGCCCAAGTATCCCATACGACGAGTGCATGTCAAAACATTTACCATGGCGGCTGGAATCCGATACAAGATCAAAGATCGTGTGTTCTGGGACAGTTACATAAAAGTTTGTTAATTGATATCGTCGGCAATTCAGCAAAACAACAGAACTATTGACTAAAATCCTGTCGACTGTGACTATGCAAAGTTTCTTAGATATAAGTCAACCGAGATGGAAGATCGCTGTATACGCGACCATTTAAACTAAATTTTGTTCAGAAGAATTATTTGATATTTTACTTGAATGTTTGAAACCACGTAATAATTAGGCACAAACATTACAATACGGCATTTGAGTATACGCGGCATTTCGTACTATAACGATTTCAGGATGTTATAATTTAACTTCAATCCCGAGAAAGGCAGTGACGTGAGAAAGTCTAACCCTATAAGATCATTACTGTTTGCTCAATCTCTAAACAACATAATGAATGCGGGCCTGTTTGGAGAATTAGACAATACATTTGAAATCAAAAGTCACCGATGTGTTCATGGACTCACCATATTTACACATCTAACAAGTAGCCATGGACATTGACGATCCAAAACGGAAACCACGGCAGTAACGGTCACCCAATCTATGAGGCGAAGAAGAAAACATAATTAAAGAGAAGGAAAAGACGAAACAGTAGAAGTACGATGGCTTTAACATTAAAGACACTGGATATTCTTCCTTCTCGACAGTTGTCTTAAAACGTGAGGAGAACAATGTTATAGTTGTCAAATCGATTATCCCAGTTAAGCACAACACAATACATGTGTCATGACGATTCAGGTGGAAACGTTGGAGGATTATCTGGAAGAAGCATGGATTCTCATCCAAGAAAAGAAAATCTTTAATTAATGGCAGAAAGATTTATTAGACCATTTGAAACCACAACTGACTTCCGCCGAGACGAACAATATCCAAGCTATCTTTGAGTGGAGTATCCTTACTTCGCGCTCTTCAGCTTGCCTGACGAATTAGTTACAGATCACTGCCTATCATGATCTGTGGCACGTGGGACAAAAATGGAAAGAGAAGAACTTCATTGTGTTCGAACCATCAGTTCGTACGCATTTCCCTGGAATCTAGTTGCATTTGCCAAAGATGAAATTCTTCATCAAAAGCCTAAGGATATTCGGTACAATGTCATCATGACATACGACAGGCATCGACCAGGAACCCGTTGGGTTAGTGTCTACTTTTCTAATGAAACCATTATGGCATATTTGAATTTGTATGGACTACCTCTATGGAAGACAATGTCAAAAACTTTTTCAGGAAAATGTTGTTTCAAACCAATTAAAATGAGAGAAAATAATGATCATTTGCGATGGTGTCTGGACAATGTTGTGTATTTTGTCTTCATGAGGTAAGTCTTGGAGTGCCTTAAGAGCGTTTACATATTGGATCCCCTTTCATTAGCATCGATAAACACATAGTACGGTTATTTGGTGATCGAGATGGTTATCTCTTATATTTAACTCAGAAACGTGGAGTAAGTCGACGACAAGTTGAAAACATCCTTACACCCTTGAACCCAACGTTGCCAGCCCTTCAAATATTTTCAAGTTTGTATGTTGTTTTTGCATTCGTTTAATAATCTAAGTAAAGACGAGATACTGCCCTAATTATTCATCTTCATTCCTTGTTAATGATGGGTTACGCATGACGTATTGAAAAAAATGTCTATTTGATTATGAATCAAGTGTATCATTCTTGGAAACTCTTTCATTCTCTATTTGTCTGTCTTTCTCGCTTTGTCTCGGCCACCTTTTACTTTGCAGGACGATGTTTTCTTCCTCACGCCCGCGTGACTCATTTTGACATGTGTTCTATCCTCTCTGTATACTAAACCTACGTTTTCCTTCACATGAAACGGTGTGCTCGTTAATAATACCGTTCATCGTCGACAAGTCAATAAATATGAGTTCAAGTCTGCGTAGCAGTTTGCGTGAGGCCTCTTTACACTTGGAGAGACTGAAACACCACCGGAACAGAGTGGAAGAGCTGGACATGTAATCCAACATGCGTTATCAAAAGACGTAAGGGCTGCTTCATGGTGGCGAACAAAATAGTGACGGATGTGCTGCAGTAGGCGAAAGAAAATGAAGAAAATGGAAGAGGTTGCACTCAGAGCAATAGCGTCAGGAAGAACAAAAAAGCCGAGAGGAAATTTGGTATCTGATCCAATAAAGGCTGCAGTCGCAGCGGCGCCTATCACAAGATGAGCCTCTGATCCAAAGGATGGAGGTGAAGCTCTGATTGAAAAGCTCCATAATTTGTTTGAGCTCATTTGGCAGAAAGAGACGATCGCAAAGGAATTCAAGGAGGCTTCCGTTATGCACCTGTATAAGCGCAAGGGGAGCCATCAGGCCTATGACAACCACCGAAGTGTATTTTTGCTCTCCATAGGCATAGCAGGCATGATACTTGTCAGGATTCTCCTCAACCGCCTCACATAACACCTACAAAATGGACTCCTGACAGAGAGCCAATGTAGATTCCGGAAGGTGCGTAGAACCATCGACATCGTGTTCCCTGCTAGGCAGTTGTAAGAGAGGTGCAAGGAGCAGAGTGCTGACCTTGCACAACTTGCCTCTGAAGAGTCCTCAACATCACGGCGTAACACAGGGTCCTTGGCAATGAGATCATTGCCCTGTATTCACACCATCGTGATACAGTCACAGTTACGATGGGTAGGCCATGTATCCCGCATGCCATACCACCCGCTTCCGAAAAGACTCTATTATTCGAAGCTAGAACAAAAAAAACGCTCCAAATGAGTCGAGAGGAAACACTATAAGGACACCTTGAAGAAGTCATTCAAGGACTTTGGCATAAGCTCTGATATTTGGAGCAGCCTGCTCAGGACAGGGGCGTGTTGCGCTCATCCATCATGAAAGGTGGTGCAGTCAGCGAGAACAATAGCACAGACGCAGCAGAACAACAGAGGCAGGCCAGGAAAGCCCGAACCAGTGAGCCCATGATCTGCGTTGCTGCCATCCTCTGTCCACACTGCCATAGAATATTCAGGGCTCTTCAGCCTCCTTCGCACCCGCCAACCTTTCGATCCTTCAAACATTGAATGTCTAATGTGGTCCTCGTCGTATCGACGGACTAGCACACATATGTATGTATCTATGTATGTATGTATGTATGTATGTATGTATGTATGTATGTATGTATGTATGTATGTATGTATGTATTATGTAAGTAGTATGAATAGATGATGATCCTCTCTCAGAGACCCCCCTGCCCCCCAAAACGTTGTATGTTAACATTTTTGTCAGCAGCCCTTTCTAGCTCAAAATAATGACTTTCGCATGATAAGGCTTTTTCTAACACATTTTCTGACAAAAAATATGTTTTGTCGGGCAGGGTGGGTCTCTGAGATAGGATACATCATCTCTTCCTACTACTATGACAATCTCTCTTATTGATACAAAATGTTATATTAAACAAATGAAATATATATAATGGCTTACTATAAACCATCAATAAGACATGTTGGATTTGATCTAACAAATAGATTTTGTAAAAGATTTACATCGATCAAAGCAGCGTCAGGTTATACTGGTATAAAACCTAAAATAATAAGCGATTGTATTAAAAAAGTGGGCTATCATATATCGCCGAAATATGGGTCAGTATGGTTATTCGCGACTGAAAATGATATGAGAATAGCGGGATGGTCAGATGATGTGATGACATTTATCGATAATATGGTTGATATATTATTTGATAAGGATATTTCTAAGCAAAAATATACAGCGCGAGGTGACATTCGGTCTACCATTCCATAGTTATATCAGATAAACCTAATGAGGTTCCGAATCTTTGTTTAGACATTTACCCCCAAAAGAACCCCTAAATATCCGAAACCGAAACTTTAGAGGCTCAGAGGGCTGTCCGTACGTGTAGGTTTTGTTTGCCCCCGAAAGAATTCCTAAATATCCGTAACCGAAACTCTAGAAACTCAGAGGGTTGTTTATACAAATGTAGGTCTTATTTTAGTGACCAACCAGATTCTGTTTATTGCCTTACAAGAATTCCTAGATATCCGTAACCGAAACTCTAGAAACTCAAAGGCTGATTAGTCTTTGTGACCTGGAATCTCATTAGGTTTAATTTTAGTTTTGCGATTGTGTCTTTTGGAATGGCCCTTGTGTGGGGTACCCCTTTAGTGAAGTCACAAGGTCACGACCTCATATCGCCCCACGCTGTATATTTTTGATGAGATGATATGATGATGGTGATGATGATATGATGAAATGCCGTCTTCACGCCAGCACACCAACCCCCAATGATCAACCAATGGGTGATTCACAAAAGTGAATCCACCACGTGTTGACGTAGTGGATTGGTGTACTCTGAAGACGGGGGGAGGGGGGGCTGGAGCCACGAATAGATTATAAATCTTGGCCTAAAATCGCCCCCCGCAGACAATTTGTCTTTCTCGGGTTTCGAACCATGGGCGCAAGGACGAGAGTTTCTACGCGCTAGCAATGAACTATCGAACCATTACATAAATATAGTGAATTAGTTAATATATACTTAACAAAAACAGCATTACATTTTCTGATTATGAAAACACGTAATTTTGCATTATATTTTCTGTTTTAAAAACGATATATTAGAAATAAATTGATAGTACATGAATTTTTGATTTCACATAAAAGCGAAATTTAATGCTAGCAGTATAGGACTTTACAATGACACTCGCTCACAAAATCGAGGCTAAACTAAGTGACAAAAAAGATAAAAATATCTAATTTTAAAATTATTATTATAATAAAATCTAGAAATATATGATTTTATTTTGTATATAAAACGGATTTCCCACTGCTGGCTAAAACATGAACTGAATTGCTTGGCCAGGCGTAATTATAGTTGTTACAGCAGACAAAATGGACTGTTTCTATGGGGACTGCAGAGAAGAAATCAATAATTCCTATGGAAAGTGAATACCGTATATGCGTTCTTGCAAGTGGAAGTAAACAAAAGACAAAAAGATACAAATGTGAAATAGCAGATCATAGATTATATTGTTTGTTTTACTAATTACTTAATAACAAAAACTGCACAGACTAAAATATGCCCTCGCAACCAGATTTGGGCATTTCATCGGTCATATACGGTTGGACTTAAGGAAATATACAGTATATTATTTACGTAAAGGGTATTTATAATTACTTTAGCAAATACAAGGATTTGTAAGTCTTATATATACTATTTCATTAAGAAACAATAAACAACTCGATCTTAAATCTGATTAATCAAATTAGGAACAAAAACAGCATTTTTAGCTATGTTCGACAACTCGCGAATGATTTTAAACTAAACCCTAGCGTTATTATCTCCCTTTTTTAAAACATGAGCATATACAGAAAAAGCTATATTTCTGTTCCTATCATTAATGTGTTCACACTCGCTATTATGTATAACTTGTTATCTTGATTAAACAGAAAAAATTTAATCATACCAGATACCTTACGGCGACTTTCAAATAGATCTTTCATTGCTAATTTGCTAAGATTATATTTGCTACCTTTTGCAAAAACCTTTGATCTGTCCAGGTCGATATTAATTTTTGTGTACTGACCTTGGCTTATTGGATTATGTAAATTTTCATATTTTTGTGCAAGCTCGTCTCGTAATTTTTCGAGATACGGAAAATACTCGCTATCGTCTGTTCTAATAAGAGAAAGTTTTATTCTATCAAATTTACTAAAACAAATACCTGAAACTTCATCATTAAATTCAAATGATAATTGTTGGTTATTGACCATTATTTTTTTATTTTGCTATTAACTCCATCGGCTAATGTTAAATTTTCAAACATTATTTCTGATGCTTAGACAATATTACTTAAATAATGTCCAAGCGCGAGAGTATTAAGTCCGTCTTTGCAATACCTTTTATCATCGGAATTACTTAGTCCACGTTTTATAATTGTATTCGTTTCAAGCTTATGATAATTAGTCCTAATTACATTAGTTTTAATAAAACTGACGCTATTGTTAAGAGCAGCTTTGAAATCCTCAAAATGTATCATCTTTTTCACATATCCGCGAGGGATACCTTTAGCTTTCTTGGTCAGTTTATTGTCATCTAATATGACAGCATACATTTTGCTTCTTAGTCCAACAAACTCTCTCACAGGTACAAACATAAACTCATCTTTCATTTTTCCAATAACTTTCTTGTTAGAATTATCATGAAATCCACTACAAGTTGGATAATATGATAAATCGAACAAATCTTTATTATCGTAAATATCTTGATAGACATTTTCACAATTTATATCATATACTAGAGAGTCAGTATCAGTAAATAGAAACTCCGAATCTGGCCACATTTTTTTGGTAAAATTATAATGAAAATCGTACATCAGCCACTTTGATATATCAAGTACAGCTGCACCAACATAGATTGGCTTATTTAACTTTAAATTTGTCTTTCGTCGTTGTATTGCGGCAAGATTTTCATTAAATATTTTCATACAAACAAAACCATCATCGCTAACTAATTTATTTCTGCGATTGATATCATTAACGATCTCAATCGAAACTCTCCTGCGTATATTTTCCATAGTCTTACCAAAGACTGAGTTGTTCATTAACTTGAAAAAGTTTTTCTCAAATTCGGTTTTAGCCACGGCACGACGTTTCGTATTTAGGTCAATATAATCTGCCATCCACCGCGACTGATTAAACTTTAACACGCGATGGACTTTTCTCAGAATTAGTCCAGCATCTACTGCTTGCTTTAGATTTTTGTAATGCATGACGTAATTTCTTTTATCTAACAAATTTGGAACTAACTTGTTAACGATAGACCATTTTGCCGTTGTCATTGCTCGTTGTTCATGCGATAATAAACTGTAATCAATCATCATCGACTCTGCGCAAAACGGATAGTCGTTATGTAGATCATGTAACGAACTGGGATAGTCTAGATCAACTTCAACAAAGTATGAAATATCTTTCGGAAGATTTTTTACAGTTTCTTTAAGAAATTGGTTTGAAGTTATCCAGTGAAACCCACCGCAAGGCATTGGCTGTGACATGGCCCACCCGTACAAATTCACACAATCGAGATAAATAATGTAACTCGACGGATGATTTTTATCATAACTTTTCAAATATTTATTATTAGCCGCTGCATATTTTTTTGTTATGACGCTAATTCCGCCTCTGATGCCTTTTTCAATAAAGTTAAACATATCTACATCTGTTAAGAGATTTAATTCTATTTTGCTAGTTTTTAGTAGAGCGTCCCAAGACAGCCCCGGAGCAGAATAATACCAACAGGGGTCTAATCCGAAATTTGCATGACTAACCTGACGAAAATTCTCGAAAATATCTGCTAGCAATAATACATCAGTTTTTAGATATAAATCGTGATAATCGCCAAATGTTTTACAGGCAAATTTATTCCACACATCTTGTGCATATTTATACTCGTCGTCGCTGATGTTTTCATTCTTGAGCTGCGAGTAAAATTTATCTTTGTCAGGTAGAGAAGTTTCATTAAATCTGCTCCAATCGTCGAGATATTCGTAAGGAAAGATACCTTTTTTTGTCAGATCGACATAGTTTTCTCCGAAGCAGCTGCGCAGATTATTGAAAATACTGCAGCCTTTAACGAGCTCGTCTAATGATGCTGCCATAAATTGCATGCTGTCGATAAAGCGTAATTTGCCGAGGGTCACCGACATATACTTTTCAAAATTATTTGGAATACATTTTATCACGTTATTCAATTTTAGTTTAGCTTTAATGTTTTTATCACCAAAAGCTTCTACAATGATGTGACTGTCATAGCCACGAAAGTTATGTAAAACTATGGGAATAAAATCCCGAGCATGAAATTTCAAATTGCAACTGTTATGAGCTGCTCCGCGATATTGGCCGGTCAAATGACAGTGATCTCGCACCTTGGAGTCCGCCAGCAACTGTTCACAAATATGACAATTAACTGCCTCATCAAAGTCGAGTTGTTGTTTAGACGTTATTCTGATCGGAGCTGTTCTAAGTAATCTGTTAGAAATTGTATTAACTTCGTCTATTAAATTTTTTAGTAACCACACGGCAGGATTTTCACCTCTATATAACCTTATCGGAGATGAAAATTTATCGCTGGCGCAACAAACTACTTTATAAGCTACACCGCAAGGAATATGCTGTTGTATTTTTCTGGTACTTGATTTGTTCGGATTATTTTCAGCTCCAGCTACGGGAACGAGTAGACACTCGAAATCGGCGTAAATAACAAAAGGAATACTTAGTTTATGATTATAATTTTTAAATTTTAATATTTTTTCTTTTTCGCTAGGCATAGTTATTTTTTGAACATTAACGCAGTATTTGAGATGCTCTTGCAGTCTTTCATTGTTAGTAAAGCCGTGCAGACATCTATAACGGAAATATTTCTT
The DNA here is from genome assembly GCA_016617855.1 of Megalonaias nervosa. Classification (NCBI taxonomy): domain Eukaryota; kingdom Metazoa; phylum Mollusca; class Bivalvia; order Unionida; family Unionidae; genus Megalonaias; species Megalonaias nervosa. The sequence goes on along the minus strand of JAECUM010008807.1, from coordinate 8,488 downwards.
GTTTTTGTTTTTACTGTATTGTCCGCCAACTAATCCGTTAAAGTTTTTTTATCCAACAGTAATGTCCCTGAAAAAATAATAAATTTATTGGTTTTTGCGAAGCATTTTCTGAGATATATCTAGGGTAAACATTTTCCTTCTCGTCTAGTCCGAAAACATTTACTGAGATACCGTTTTGTTTTTCGAATTTTGGTATATTATTTTCTGCTACTGGAAAGTTGATGCCATCACAATTTAGTTCGTTCTTGTGCGGAAAATACTTGTTGACGCGATCGGAATTTCGTTCTTTGGGAAACATTGCGGAAAGAATAGACCACTGGAAACATTTGTCATCGTTGTTTTTGACATTTATACAGCACTTTTTGTTCTTAATTTTTTGAGGAAGATCGACGTACAAATTACCGCGAAGTACGTTATATTTTGCTGTGTGAAATAAAACTGCTTTTATCATTTCGAATTTCCAACATGACCCTGACGAAGTAAATTCTTCTAGTTTTTTGTTTATTTCTTGATGTATTTCATCGGCGACCATGGCAATGTTTGTTCCAGTTAATATTTTTCTCGATTTGGCTGTTAAATAGGGCTCCGAGATTTCGCTCTCAAAACTTTTTGTTTCAAAAATTACGTCAAGTATATTTTCAACTGCGTGTAACTTTGATAAAATCGTATGATATTGGACTATGAGTTTGACACTTTTATGAGCCGCAAGTTCTTGAGCTATAACAGGTTGTAAAAGATGATATAAATTTGTAGAGCTAAAATTAGCTAATATGGTCTGATCGTCGAGTTTGTAACTGTTATCATAGCCTGAAAATGCTGAAGCAATTTTTTCGGATTTGATAATGCTCTTTTTAGCAATGTCTCGCAATTTCAGCATTATATATATAGTAATATTGTTTATTTAATTGAAATTTTTTAATTTTTTTAATTAGAGATATGAAAAAATTTTGTATATATATCTATAATGACAGAAATCTTGAGATATCTACCACTGACAGCGAAAGAGCAAGAGAAGTATCATGTACATCCGAAGTATAACTTATATTCTGGAAATGCATTAGGTTCTGTTATCAACATAGCAACCGAAAAAGCTATTGGCGTACCAACACCGATTGGTATCTTAATTTCAGTAAATGGTGATAATGCAGAAAGAACTGAAATGTTCAGAAAAGATTTTATTTATACTTTGTTTGTCGGTATATTCCAGAAGGACAGCGAGTATATAGAGCAAATGGCGCAGTTGCTGATGATAATATCGAAAATTTAGGATTACAAAACGAATATCAACCTCACCCAATCTTTGATCTATATGAGGCAAATGATAAGGGAATTATTCGAAATATAAAAACAAAAAATGTTATTGGAAATTTGAATAATGATGGTTATTTACAAGTAACTGTACGTGGAACAAAAACTGATCAAATCAATTATAAGTCGCATAGATTTATTTACGAAACTTTTCATGGTGTTATTTCAAATAACTTAGTTATCGACCACATTAACAAAATTAAAACCGATAATCGTCTAGAAAATTTAGATTTGGTTACACAACAAGAAAATAGTAGAAGAGGAGATACTGGTGGTGCTAGATATTCTAAATCAATTATCTCGATAAATCTGGAAACGTCTGAAGAAATGAAATTTAAATCAATAACATCTGCAGCAAAATATCATAAAATTAATTCAGCTAGAGAAAAAAGATGTCGCCGACGACAAAAGAAGATCAACAACGTCAATGTTGACATTTGACAGATTTAGTTTTAGATACGATAATTAATAATATTTTCTATATCATTACGAGAAAGACAATTATGACCGAATTCCATTATGTCATCGCGATTTAATCGTAACGTCATCATCTCATTTGTATTAAGTTTTATTTTATCCGCTGCTGTTAACAAAAATTTATCAGATTCGCCCAATGTTATCATAACGTCAACAAAATGAAAATTATATCCCAGCAAGCAATTTCGAACTGCTTCGGCTAATTCATTTTTGTTTAGTATATTAACTCGACAATCATATTTTATTTCCATATTATATATTAATTTAGATAAAAAGATTATTATCATAATGAGCTTAATCGAGAGACTGGCTCAGCTATACTCGGAAGATTTTGTTCCAGTTCCTAATGTCACATTAAAAAATATCACCGACGACAGATTTGCTGGTTATACTGAAAATGATATTTTGTATAACTATGACGATGATGACGAAGATGATGTTGTTGTTAGCAAGAAACATTTAAGTAGACCAACAACTGGTCGATATGATGTTAAGTACCACATTGCCAAAACAATATTAAAATATAATTTTAGTGTTGCCGAGCACCAAATATTTTGGCAACTTATAAGGCCCTTTCTAAACGTAAAAGTACCGGGACAACAAAGAAACATAAAATACGACTTTATTTTTGTTAAAATATTTAATTTAATGCCAGTCGATGATGCGAGAAAATTACACTTAATTTCTTTATGTAAACCAGTAAAATGTAGGTCAGTACTAAGAAAATACGAGCAAATTTATAATAATATTATTCAGTCGCAGTCGATGCAATCGACTTAGTTGGTACCCAACTATTAAATTTATCGCTATATCCGCGCCATTTAACTAAACTTTTGTTGCCGCGCTTTCTAATAACTTTTTCAATAACAAATATATCTTGTTCTGTTTTCTGAAGTTCTTGCTCGTAAAAACTGCCAGTTATAGGTTCTCCTAATAAGTCTTTCAAAGAATATGTAACTGGTATTGTTAAAAGTACTTTATCAACAACAAATACTTCTTCGCTCCAGTTCGGAGTAAATCCCTTTTCAAACGTTTTTTTCGTCAATGAAATTCTAACTTTATTGCCAACTTTAAATTTGTGTCTGCGGTACATGTTTTCGTTAGCTAGTATTGGATTTGCAATCGCGTCATTTGGTGACATTTTAGTGGTTCGATGTTTCGTGTTATTATATTCGTCAACAATTTTCTGTAAGTTGTCGATGTATTTATTCGTGTTTTTAGCTGTCAAATACTTATGAATTTTTTCTTTTAGTGTGCGATTAAATCGCTCGACAATGACGCTTTTTCCCTCATTTCCAGTAACGTATTTTTTAATGTTATTTTGTTCCAAAAACTGCTCGAACTTTTTGTTAAAAAACTCTGCTCAGCGATCGGTCCAGATTCTATTCGGTTTTCTTTCTGTAGTAGTTATTATGTGCTTTAGCGCGTCAGTCATTGAGGTCCCTGTTTTATCCGAAACCGGTACACTAAACGCGTATTTACTAAAAACATCGACAACATTAAACAAGTATTTCTTTGGAGCGCCATCAGCGCCAACGTTAAATTGAGCTAGATTTGACATATCAACTAAATCTGTCGCCCAAATGTCATCAACGGCATTTGCTACAACCTTGCGTCGCGGAAACTTTTTTTTTTAGGTCTATGTAGCTCGACTGCAAGCGACGTTGTCGCTGGGTCATCATATAAGTCTCTACCTAGTCCAGACTCTCCGAGTCCGAGTTTATATTCTGCTCCAATAATACCCTGTACCAGTCTTCGGTCAACACGCTCTCGCATATTTACTGGTTTCATTTCGCGAAGTTCGTCTAACATTACTTTGTCGCAGCTGTGTTTTGTTTCGCCACTAGGTTGCTCAATATCTCTGTAGCAGATATCATGACGCATTGCTATTGCGTCAACCTGATTGTAAGGTTCTTGTCCTGGCAGCGGATTATCATTTTCGTCAAGTTGCTCATCAAGCGGATTCCACGGGCCAGTATATTTATGGCCTGGCAATGTCCAACCACCTTTCGGTTTAGGCAGTTTGCCAATTAATTTATGTATATCTATACCCGTTCCAATTATTTCTCTGTTATTGCATTTCTGGCAATATGTAACAATTTTATTTTGCTCGAGACATAAATCTCTATCGGCGTCGCAGTTGCACGTCATTATTTATTTAGTCGTCTACTAAAATAACGTCAGGACAACCCGCCCCTGACTTTGCTGGCAAAAACATACTTTTTCTTTTTCCACAAATTGCGCAAATACTTTTCAGCATTATTCTATTATTCTTCGTTTTTTCCGTTTTTTCGTCTTTATTTTCTGTTTTAGTTTTACACTTGAGACAATATGTTGACATTGTTATATTCCTTGATTATATCAAGGAGTTTATACAAAATTAATCGCAATCTCGTCATTAGCGTGAGAGGGGTTGTTTATCAAACTGCAAAATAAATTTTAAAAAATCTGGATTTTTGGTCATCTGTTTAATGAACATTATGCAATAATATCCACAAGCGGAAGTTCCAACTGGTTGAATTTAATTAGACGAATAATTTATTATTTTGTTTTTACTCATATATCTTTTTACCGCGTCACTTGGTGGAATTCCGAACGAGTCGAAATAATTGTTATCAAAAACAGCTACCCAATGTGTGCCAGATCCGTCATTAAAATCTTGTATATTTATCACACAAGAACCCAGCGACGATGCAATCGCCGTAAGTTCATCTTTGGAATAAACTCCGTGAAAATTTTTTACTTTTTTAAGTTCATCAAGTATATCAAAATTACTTAACGCAGGCGACGAAGTCGACCGCGACTTTATCTCCTTGTTCCTGGCAGCATTAGTCTTCTTCCTCGTCCTAACAGACCCGGCAATGGACTTCCCGCTAATCCTGCCAGTAATGGGGCTATTGGAAGAAATCCACCTTGTGTCTTTTTTTTGTCGTCGTTTTTCTTTTCGTCGTTGTCTTTTTTCGCACAGTTTTTCGTTTAGGCATTATATTTAATCTTTAGACAAAAATTTTCTTTATTCCACTACCTTTAACTGCTTTTTCTGATGCGCCAGATACTGCTCCTGACACTGCTGCTAGCCCTAATGTACCTAACACTGGCAAAATTTTAGGCAGTAATGTTTTGGCTATTACTGATAGTACCGGACCGAAGAAACCGCCGTGTTTTGACATCGCAGTTATTTGTGCAGCGCTTAAATTTAAAACGAAAGGTTTTTTGCGATCGTATTTATTTGCTTGATTTTTGGTTAGCAATAATTTTGTTAAAGTCCCCAAAGCACTCGGGTTGACCTTCAATGAAACCGACCTCCGCTTCGCAACAGCAGCTGCTAATTTTTTAACTTGGCCATCAGTTAAATGTATTTCTTTTATAATATATTTTGTCATCTTATATAACGATTACAGATTAAACTTGTATTGTCATTTTACCTCCAATGGAGTCGATTGTAACAGATCTGTCGCTTAACACTAACGCATAAACGTTTAATGCCGCTGCTGGAACGGCTCCGAGCGTCCAAGAAATCTCAATATCAGCTGTGCTGTCCACAGCTCGCTCGCTATGTTTACTAACATCAAAGTAAAATATCGGATAAAGTGTACGAAATTCTTCTACTGATATCTGAGTCCCATCTCCAGTATCTTGATATTTCTGCATTGAGTCGAGCAGGTTCCTGTAAGGTCTAGTAATGTTTTTAGTATTGTCATCTGCAAAATTACATTCGATCGCTCGTTCTGGATATTGTTTTGAATTTATTCTAGCGTATATTCGTCTAACATTAGCGTTATCAAATATTGCATTATTTTGTAGTTGGCTTCCACGTCGAGCTTGTTGCTGGAATACAACAAATAACTGACACGGCAGCTGCTCACTCGATGTTGTTGTGACTCACCACGTGTAGTCGGTGGTATTCGGAACTGCTGTTTGATATATTTTATGTTGCTGAAAATGAATTTTATTCGTGCGTTTTTCCAGCATACTATCTAATTCTAATGCTTTAGTAACTGACGGAGTTATTCGTGGCATCCACAGCGCAAGTTTGTTTATAACAAATTGTACATCAACCCCGCCATGTCGAAATAAACAATCATTTTGTTCTGCTCGATCTAAAATAAGCGTATGTTTAACTCCACGGAATACTTTATTATTGTCCCTGCAAAAGCCAAATATGGTACTTAACGGCAGCATCATTGTAATCTGACGTGATTCTGCTGCAAGTTCTCTTCGCTTAGCATAACCTTCATTGTAACGTCTATTTCTTTTGATGTCAATAATTAAGTTATTAACACGATTTAACATTGCAGTACCGTCATCACCTGCTGCTGGAGGTGTTATACCAAGATTATTGCAAGCAGCAGTAAGTGAGACTCTTACAGCGTCTGCATTAGCGCCTGCAGCTGGTGCGACTATACCTAAAGCATCAGCATTAGCGATAAGAAAATTTCCTACAGTTGTAACAACTGCAGCGGCATTAGCTCCAGCCACTAAAATAGCTGCTCCTCCTGAAACAAATTCAACTGATGCAACAATACCTGCACCAGCATTTCCAGTATCTTTAAACCACTTCATATTAGTTGCAGTTGATTTGGAGTAATCGTCGGAAAACAAAATAATATTTAAGGCTCTACTTGCAACTTGCAAGTGACTTGAAATATCTTCAACAATTTGATTGGCCAGCTGATATCGACCACTTCTAAATAAACACCAACCATTATTTACAAGAGCTACTTCTGTTCCAGCAGCAATTGCGGCAGGTGGATCAGCTGTTGTCATAATCCGACCACGAACTTCTAACATTGCTTTGTGAGGCAGTAGAAGTACGTCCTCGTCTCGTGTATTAAATGTTCTAACGCCAGTCTTATTAGGTTCGTTAGAATTTTCATCAAGATATTCGACATACTCAAATTCCGTTACTGTGTTGTCTGTGTCATAAGTTTCTGCAAAATCGAGATAATTTTTCACAGACATTTTTTTATTTTATTAGGTTATATAAAATTATAGCGGCGTTGTAACTTTAGATATTAAATTTTGTATAATCTGCTCGCCCTTTGGTGATAAAAGTTTTTTTGTTGTTGTTATCATCGCGCGTTGGGTTTCTTTTGTTGGTGCGATTTCTGAAATAACTTGTTTGATTGCGGCTTGCGTCTTAGGTTCGCCTTTTATTTTATCAGATATTTTTTGTCCCACTGCAGTTCCAGCAGCAGATGCAGCTCCAGTTGCAAAAGCTTTACCCGCGTCAAGTGCAATTGGCGCAACTTTACGAGCTAATCCTGGAATATTTTCAACAATTTTAGTAAATATATTTCCGAAAAATCATCCTACTATTTTTCTTCTGTAAACTTTTTTCTGTTTCATTATATCTGAGGTTGTATAATTTTGTTGTCAAATCTTTCAAAAATATATGTTTACTGTTGTTCGCCTACGCAACGCGTAGGTGCACGTAATAAGTAACAACTTCGTTATTAAAATCCAACTGTCTTCCAGATTGGTCTGTCAATTGCATATTTACTTCTGTTATTTGATTTTCAACGTTTAGCGGATAATAAATAATATGCCGCGGACTGATTTGCATGAGAGAACCTGGTGGAACTTCTGGTGAAAAACTATATATTGTCTGACCTTTACTGCTTTTGGCTGAATAAGAACCAGACGCGATCGAACAATTTACCAATACTGTGTTAACTTCAGTTATATTTACTGGAAAATCACCGTCATACGTGACAGATGCATCACCAACAGAAACATAATTTTCATGTTTAAATCCTATTAATGACGCAATACTTTTTGGTGATATAAGACTGACAAACCATTTTTTATTTTTATTCTGGCTCGCAATGTATTATAATTTGGTGCTAGCTCAAAATCATCTGCGTTTCCTTTATTCGCTGTTATAAGTTCTTTTATCGTTTTATTCCAATCAGTTATGTTATAGGCGCCTTGCGGAATTTTTAATGATGTCCAGGGAGCAGTTTCTGGTGGATATATAACATCAATATCAAAATCAGATTCTGTGCTTGTTTCGATAATTTCTCTTTGTTTCGCATTGACGTCTTTAACATCTACTTGAGCAACAACAATACCATCTTTCAGAATTTTAGCTTTTCTCCAACTATCATCGCTAGTATTTATAAACTCAAACTTGTCATTGATACCAGTCTTAATGTTTGCCATGGCGTTCCAGCAAGTGCATGAAATTAATCCAATTTCGTATTGTTTTTCACGATCTAGTTCTATTGGCGGAATATACTTTACTGAAAAGTTTGCGCTATCTTATCAGATTGACTAGAGTCGAGTAATAGCGTCGCTGACATTTATTATTATATTTTTATAAAATTAAGTCGCCGCGATTAAGTCGCGGTGCAAAGTATCGTATTCGTCAGATGGTAATAAATTTCTCGATCTCAGATTATCAAGTATGTCGATGATTTCATTGTCGATTTCAGCACCAACATTTCCTGCTTCTTTTGATGATATCAGTAGCATTAATCTGCCGATCATTTCAGTAACTGATGCAAATATTCTGACTCCAGTTCCTGTTTTTTGTTCAGTTAACCTTCTATCAAGTTCTTCATAATCATCAACCAATCGGCTTAATTCAATTTGTCTTTCAATAGGTTTCATATCCTTTGGGACAACTTTATCAGCCTTCATACGTTTTTCGTCCAGATATTTTGCTTCAGAACTTATATTATAGTTAATATTTTCGTAT